>JARACY010000107.1:0-146193 GCA_029255725.1 Scrobipalpa atriplicella
TATATCCTAAAGTGTTAATTTTATACGATTTAAAGCTTGCACCTGCATTGCAGCACCTACTATGAGGATAAAAACGCAAAGCTAATTGCAGATGGCGCCACCAGCGAGTGTTCCAAAAGAGACCAATGAGAAGACGCAAAACTGATATTGACATTGACATTGACAGATTACTGACCAATCACAGGAACCTGACCAATACCTAATATTAAATTCATTGTAATGATAATAATTCCACCGTTCTTCATATTAGAATACTAGACTAGATATATAATCTGTAGTTCTTCATTTTATTTAAAAGTTATTATTTCCTGCCATAAAGCACTGCAGACCCCATAGTAGTTCTATAAATAGGAATTTTACGAGCAGAAGAGCTAATAATACCTCTTATGCATAACAAACATTCTAAGACGTCAATAAGTCACAATTTTCTATCTTATGCAAATCATCGTGGCAAAACATGCCACGGAAGAACTCAAAGTGCTAATAGACATACAATTATATCTACAATGCAGTCTATGGTGGTATAAAATGCCAAGTAAGACCACGATGCCACCTAAAGTGACAAAAAAGATCCTAATCTAACTATTATACAGTTCACGGTGCCATAAGGGTCGCAAAAATCCCTTAGATTTTTGCTGCAGCCATCAGCGATAATTTTACCTGTTATAGAACTCGTGCCTAATTAAAACTTCCTTATGCCACCCTTATAGACATTGGAACTGTAAGAGAAGCTGCAATTTTCACTAATGTGTTAGTTGGGTTAGGCACAACTTGTATGTAAGTTTAATAATAAACAAATAGGAAAACTCCGAATAGTCTAAATTATACACTTATAAGGAAGTTTCCGTTATTTAAAATTCAGATCAATAACAGTTTGTAAGTGAAATTTTCGAAGACACAACTCAATTAGCACTGTAGGAAGGAACCTTACATCGCGTGCGCTTCTCGGTTTCCCACTGACTAAGGCACTTGGCACACTGCTCTCCTCTCCGTCGAGTAGGGCAGATATTGTCTATGGTTTCATTGTTCAAAACTATGTGAGCATAGACGATATGCTCACTACGGCGGCTACGCTGTGTTGCGTTGCCGGCGCGGCATTGCAGCAGTGTCGCTGCGGTTTTCAATGTTCTTCAGTACTCCCGCTATCTTCGTGAAATTTTAAGGTCGAATATTGATTGCGTGGACTGTGTCATTCTAACTCATGATGATTGCCTTAAACTATACCATGATGTTGATGTTGTGATGTTGATTTTTCGCATGACATACGTAAAACAATTTCTTCTAAATTATTCAAACACCAAGTAGGTTGCATCATCTGGTCGCACTACAAAATATATAAAAAAAAACTGTGCTCAAAAATGGTCTCCAATAAGCTGCGTATTTGCACTTCAATCAAGCGTGGGTTATACATTTGTATTTAGACAGTCAGTTTATAACTCAGTGCTGCGAACAATGCCCAAAGCGCAGGAGAAACACATTTGATTTTGTGATACAGTCCGCGTCAACGGCGCGTGTTGAACCTACAGTATGAAAACGCCCGTACGCCCCGGCTAGTTGTGAGCTCCTACCGGCTCTACTGCAATTATTAGTTGCAAACTCCCGCTGAGAGATCTTGTAACAGTATCTTATCGACTCGAAGCTAAGTGGTTTGCTTGCAGCCGCCGTCACGGCTATAGTAAGCTATTTGGCTTGTTTTATGATATGGCCATTTAATGCGATGCCGCGAGCCTTTTCTTTACAGTCATATTAAAATAGTGACCGTGTTGGTACATAGAGTCAAACTAGCGTTAACTAACTAGGTTCTAAGTCAGTTTTTACCTTGCCTTGGTAGGAACTTTACTTTATGAAAAATATAACAGTACTTAACAGTTTTTTCAAATATTAAAGGAGCTCTATAAAATTGTCTTATTTAATTTTACTTAATAAGTACTTATACGTTCAATTTTTAAGACAAAAAACAATAATGTTACTTAATACACATACGCGTTATAAAAGAAATATTAACGTCGTCGTGGATCGAATTCTATTTATATTTAAGTACGCGCTCTTAAATACTTAAGAAAGGTCTGACAAGATATGGTTGTTTTAAAAAAGAATGTATTTATTTTACTTTTTAATAGGACGATTATTAAAAACTCTTTTCAGTTAGTGGTTTAGGATAATATTATCCCACCCAAGATTTTGTCAACATGGAATCCTTATATTGGTATTAATCTTAAATATGCTGATACATCTAACGCCTTAATATAATATGAGGTAGCTAATATAATATTATAAACAAAAATTATTTCTTTTGCAAATCAACAAAAAACATTGCGAGCCTTAACTCAATTTTCCTTGGCATTTCTTTGGCTTTAAAAAAATCCAATTACTCCAAAATATTCCTTGAGAAAATTCGCTAAAGTCGCGATTCTTGCCAACTAGAATAAAAATAAAATATCTATACCGATTATTCAAACAGGCAGGACGGAGCCATCTCAATAATTAAATCAACGATTCATAGCTTCGGATAGTCGTCGTCTCATGAAAAATGCATCGCACCAATTTGCGAGATGGTCCCTTAGGCGGATAATTTCAGACTACCCGCTTACCCCCGCCGTGGAAAAACCGCAAGATCATTTATTTATTAAAATTTTCTTGAGAACCCGGCAAGTTGGGAATTATTTGAAAAGTTCGGTGTTTCTTATCATTTATGCATCCTTTAACTGGAGGAGTATTACAGCTCTGAAGGAGGTAAATTGTTCCCTTGAAAATGACCAACTCTGCCCAAGAGCTTAACGTTATATAGGTACTACTATCATTTTATAACATTTTTTTTTTTTCATTTTTAGTAGTGAGTGGTAGTAGTGACCATATACATAATGATGATATGGCTCTACAGAACAATCATATGTTTTTTACTTACTTATTCCTTTAAATTGTATTCAAATTACAAATATATAAAAGTGCTGTATTAGGTACTCTATCCAACCAGCCCCCGTAGCATGCAGCCGCGATAAAGCCTTGATAGCCGTTGTATCACACATTTTATCACATCTATCTGTCAAATCGTATGGGAGTTTGACAGATAGATGCGATAAATTCGCTATCGCGCGGTGGCATACTACAGAGGCAGGTACCTGTTGACTTGTCCATGCATGATAAGTTTGACACTAACTTAATTTTAGCTGAAACTGGCAATCCCCAACACGAAATCTAATTCCTCACTTGAACTGACTATACCAGGACGCAAACTACCAAATAGACTTCATACATACAGATAGATAAGCTGAAATTTTATTGCAATCATCTAATATTGTATTGAAGGTTAAAAGTTAAAAGGTTACCTCAATATAAATTACTGTAGAAATATACAAAAATAATAATAATAATTCCCTCAAAACTTGTCATACGTGGCGGAACGACCTTTATTTAGGACGTTTACGCTCTGCCTACCCCATTAGGGATAAAAGCGTGATTATATGTGTGTGTGTATGTGTGTGTTAGGTATGTGTCAATTAAAACTGTACGATTCTTCTCTATTTTTACACACAGCTTTTTATAAAGGCCATAGGTTTTAGCTGCTATGCATTTTAACCAGTTTGTCTCTCTCATAAATAATTTCCGAAAACAATTTGATAAAAGCATTGGGAATGTGAGAAAGGATAAGTACGGTCCTGATTTTTCTACTAGCTAAAAAAGATCCGACCCTTCGGATTCCTTGAACCGTTTGACACGCGACTTTATGAGCGCATTTCAATAAAAAGAATTCATGAGCAGTGTTTTTTAGAATAAAAAGCCTTTGGATTGCTGATATCGCTCTGATGAAATGGAGGTATCGTGTAAGAAACGTTTTTATAGATTTTATACGACGAATCATGTAAGGAAAGTAACGAGATGCCTACCTTTCATGGAGTCAGCTCCACCAGTAAGTGAAATTAAAAAGAAAGGTTTAGGTTCTGTTTTGACTCTTGTTGAGACAAGTGGTTACCGAGACAGTGTCGACGATAGAGCCTTATCCATAAATTCACTGGCAATCCTAATCAACAATAGTTAAAAGCAATGTATGTTGCTATTATAATCATGCCAATTTTTGAGGGAATTATTATTATTATTTTTGTATATTTCTACAGTAATTTATATTGAGGTAACCTTTTAACTTTTAACCTTCAATACAATATTAGATGATTGCAATAAAATTTCAGCTTATCTATCTGTATGTATGAAGTCTATTTGGTAGTTTGCGTCCTGGTATAGTCAGTTCAAGTGAGGAATTAGATTTCGTGTTGGGGATTGCCAGTTTCAGCTAAAATTAAGTTAGTGTCAAACTTATCATGCATGGACAAGTCAACAGGTACCTGCCTCTGTAGTATGCCACCGCGCGATAGCGAATTTATCGCATCTATCTGTCAAACTCCCATACGATTTGACAGATAGATGTGATAAAATGTGTGATACAACGGCTATCAAGGCTTTATCGCGGCTGCATGCTACGGGGGCTGGTTGGATAGAGTACCTAATACAGCACTTTTATATATTTGTAATTTGAATACAATTTAAAGGAATAAGTAAGTAAAAAACATATGATTGTTCTGTAGAGCCATATCATCATTATGTATATGGTCACTACTACCACTCACTACTAAAAATGAAAAAAAAAAAATGTTATAAAATGATAGTAGTACCTATATAACGTTAAGCTCTTGGGCAGAGTTGGTCATTTTCAAGGGAACAATTTACCTCCTTCAGAGCTGTAATACTCCTCCAGTTAAAGGATGCATAAATGATAAGAAACACCGAACTTTTCAAATAATTCCCAACTTGCCGGGTTCTCAAGAAAATTTTAATAAATAAATGATCTTGCGGTTTTTCCACGGCGGGGGTAAGCGGGTAGTCTGAAATTATCCGCCTAAGGGACCATCTCGCAAATTGGTGCGATGCATTTTTCATGAGACGACGACTATCCGAAGCTATGAATCGTTGATTTAATTATTGAGATGGCTCCGTCCTGCCTGTTTGAATAATCGGTATAGATATTTTATTTTTATTCTAGTTGGCAAGAATCGCGACTTTAGCGAATTTTCTCAAGGAATATTTTGGAGTAATTGGATTTTTTTAAAGCCAAAGAAATGCCAAGGAAAATTGAGTTAAGGCTCGCAATGTTTTTTGTTGATTTGCAAAAGAAATAATTTTTGTTTATAATATTATATTAGCTACCTCATATTATATTAAGGCGTTAGATGTATCAGCATATTTAAGATTAATACCAATATAAGGATTCCATGTTGACAAAATCTTGGGTGGGATAATATTATCCTAAACCACTAACTGAAAAGAGTTTTTAATAATCGTCCTATTAAAAAGTAAAATAAATACATTCTTTTTTAAAACAACCATATCTTGTCAGACCTTTCTTAAGTATTTAAGAGCGCGTACTTAAATATAAATAGAATTCGATCCACGACGACGTTAATATTTCTTTTATAACGCGTATGTGTATTAAGTAACATTATTGTTTTTTGTCTTAAAAATTGAACGTATAAGTACTTATTAAGTAAAATTAAATAAGACAATTTTATAGAGCTCCTTTAATATTTGAAAAAACTGTTAAGTACTGTTATATTTTTCATAAAGTAAAGTTCCTACCAAGGCAAGGTAAAAACTGACTTAGAACCTAGTTAGTTAACGCTAGTTTGACTCTATGTACCAACACGGTCACTATTTTAATATGACTGTAAAGAAAAGGCTCGCGGCATCGCATTAAATGGCCATATCATAAAACAAGCCAAATAGCTTACTATAGCCGTGACGGCGGCTGCAAGCAAACCACTTAGCTTCGAGTCGATAAGATACTGTTACAAGATCTCTCAGCGGGAGTTTGCAACTAATAATTGCAGTAGAGCCGGTAGGAGCTCACAACTAGCCGGGGCGTACGGGCGTTTTCATACTGTAGGTTCAACACGCGCCGTTGACGCGGACTGTATCACAAAATCAAATGTGTTTCTCCTGCGCTTTGGGCATTGTTCGCAGCACTGAGTTATAAACTGACTGTCTAAATACAAATGTATAACCCACGCTTGATTGAAGTGCAAATACGCAGCTTATTGGAGACCATTTTTGAGCACAGTTTTTTTTTATATATTTTGTAGTGCGACCAGATGATGCAACCTACTTGGTGTTTGAATAATTTAGAAGAAATTGTTTTACGTATGTCATGCGAAAAATCAACATCACAACATCAACATCATGGTATAGTTTAAGGCAATCATCATGAGTTAGAATGACACAGTCCACGCAATCAATATTCGACCTTAAAATTTCACGAAGATAGCGGGAGTACTGAAGAACATTGAAAACCGCAGCGACACTGCTGCAATGCCGCGCCGGCAACGCAACACAGCGTAGCCGCCGTAGTGAGCATATCGTCTATGCTCACATAGTTTTGAACAATGAAACCATAGACAATATCTGCCCTACTCGACGGAGAGGAGAGCAGTGTGCCAAGTGCCTTAGTCAGTGGGAAACCGAGAAGCGCACGCGATGTAAGGTTCCTTCCTACAGTGCTAATTGAGTTGTGTCTTCGAAAATTTCACTTACAAACTGTTATTGATCTGAATTTTAAATAACGGAAACTTCCTTATAAGTGTATAATTTAGACTATTCGGAGTTTTCCTATTTGTTTATTATTAAACTTACATACAAGTTGTGCCTAACCCAACTAACACATTAGTGAAAATTGCAGCTTCTCTTACAGTTCCAATGTCTATAAGGGTGGCATAAGGAAGTTTTAATTAGGCACGAGTTCTATAACAGGTAAAATTATCGCTGATGGCTGCAGCAAAAATCTAAGGGATTTTTGCGACCCTTATGGCACCGTGAACTGTATAATAGTTAGATTAGGATCTTTTTTGTCACTTTAGGTGGCATCGTGGTCTTACTTGGCATTTTATACCACCATAGACTGCATTGTAGATATAATTGTATGTCTATTAGCACTTTGAGTTCTTCCGTGGCATGTTTTGCCACGATGATTTGCATAAGATAGAAAATTGTGACTTATTGACGTCTTAGAATGTTTGTTATGCATAAGAGGTATTATTAGCTCTTCTGCTCGTAAAATTCCTATTTATAGAACTACTATGGGGTCTGCAGTGCTTTATGGCAGGAAATAATAACTTTTAAATAAAATGAAGAACTACAGATTATATATCTAGTCTAGTATTCTAATATGAAGAACGGTGGAATTATTATCATTACAATGAATTTAATATTAGGTATTGGTCAGGTTCCTGTGATTGGTCAGTAATCTGTCAATGTCAATGTCAATATCAGTTTTGCGTCTTCTCATTGGTCTCTTTTGGAACACTCGCTGGTGGCGCCATCTGCAATTAGCTTTGCGTTTTTATCCTCATAGTAGGTGCTGCAATGCAGGTGCAAGCTTTAAATCGTATAAAATTAACACTTTAGGATATAATATTCACTCTATTGGACATTGTATGGAACTTGAAGTTCTAGAGCAGATAATTTAGCAGCTTAAATGGCAATAGGAGCTTCTGAACAGTGATTTTTGTCGCTTAACACTGCATTAAAGGGCTACAGTAGCGAAACAAAGAACCTAAGGCTGCTACAATATCAACGCCATTTTGTGGTAGCATTTTTAGGTTATCTGAGACAATTACTAGATTAGTACTTATATTTTAGTTTATTTCAACACACTGCACAGCTTAGGATGATCGGAAATATCATGTTATCGTTAGTTATCCATAAATTAACATAAATCAGCATTATACTTATCAAAATTTGGTTAAAATATTTGAATTCGCGTTTAGAAACTCATTAGATTTTCATAGAATCTTTAATTAATTGTGGGCCCATGAATTATTTTGATAAAACACCATACACGTTTCACAGTAAATTAAATTTGCCAATGTTCTTCACCTACACAAGCCGCGTAACTGAGATCGTATAAGTTACTCACTATTATTCCGCCATTTTAATATTGCACTACACGCAATATAAAATTAATTAATAAAGACTTCATACAAGTAATATAAAATACAATACTTACATTTTAAACACTAGCAGCTAAATATTTCACTATAAGTTGCAATTTTCGCCGCAGACTGCTGCCGCAGAGTGAGTGGATGAATGATGAATGTTAAATTCGTTCACTCAATTAGTGCCAATTTCAGCTGTCAGTTGTAATTTTCACTTTTTATGGTGCTTAAGAAGTGGAAAAAGCAGTTCAAAGAAATAATTTGCGCTGTTATGCAACTCTACTGGACTTATTAAATAAGGTCTATAAGGGGCCCCTTTAGGGTTATAGCAGCTGCAGAAGGGTTCCATAGCGCACTATGCAGCTGACTCTTGCAGCTTATAGCAGTTATTATATACGCTATAAAGCTACTAAGCAACCTTCCTGTGTTAGTTGGGAAGTGTACCCTTGTAAGTAGTTCCGTGTAACCAGTCTCACATCATCAGCTATTCCTTGACGTATGTTGTATGTTGTCTCTTTCATATAGTATGTATTAGTTTATTATAAGGTATATATTAGTCTATTTTATTATATCATATATTTTTGTAATAGTGTGTACCTACTCGTATAAGTATTATAAGTATTACTGTGTGTTGTCTGTAAATAGTTTAAATCTGCACTATCCCGCTAACTGCTACGTACTTTCTTATCACCTAAAGGTTGCCTGGCAGAAATTGCTACCTTAGCAATAAGGCCGCCTATGTTGTACTTTTGTTATGTTGTTTGTGTATTACTGTGTATTTGTCTCCTTAAGTGCAATAAAGTATTTTGTATTGTATTGTATTGTAAAAGCACTTATAAATAAATGCACTTACTGCACCAACGTTTTCTGTGAATGGTAAATGGAAAATCACATAAGTACTTAATATTAATATCCCAATGGATATTTAAATCATTTATATATTTTGATTCTCGGAAGGTTTACCTGAGCTGAAAATCGTTAAATCAAATTCTTAAAATACAAGCGATAAGCTCTTAAAAGTTTGAATGTTTGCCAACTTCCTGAAAGCTTCACGTATACCACGACCACGATTTATATGAACGTAGTGAAAAAAGGAACTAATGCCGCCATCTCGAGATTTGCTGAGTGACTACCTTTTTTAGTGTTATTTAATAAGTTAAGAATGTAAATTTTACCTATTATGTATCTTTGCACTAAAATAAATGATTACTTTACTTTACTTTACTAGATTTGACATTGATTTGACAATCCTCCTAAAGCCGGCTCTTTCGATCTGAGCTTTCGATCCTACATCCTAAATCGGATGGTGTGACCTTCACAAATATGGCGAATCTGCAAAAAAATACTGCATACTGTTTATTAATTTATTCATTGCATATTCAAATAAGGTAACGTGACCCTTTGTTAAGATTTTGAAATCTGTCACTACTGCAAATTGTCAGCATGATCTATCTTTGATCTTACACTCAGCAGAAACTGCCACAAATGGTGAGAATTTGTCCGATTTAGGTTGAATCGGATCGGAAGGTCTGGAGCGGGCTACTGCAAAGCTCCCCCGCCTACGTTCATTGACAGCCGTTTCGTACTTGTAAAGCCATGAAAAGTTGCTCTAATTAGGCTGATAAATTATTTCCATGACAAGCAAAAAATTATACTTGCCGGATTACTACTTCAAAAGTTTATTTTAATATTCAAATAATCTGTGGAAGTATAAAATATTAGACATAAAAATATTTAACATCGTAACAGGCAATATTTTCATCTGAGGGTCTGGCTTCTTCTCTAAGATAAGTGTGCAGATTTGGTATGAATCTCGTTGTACCTACCACAAAGTGATAGGCTGCACTGGATCGCGGAATTTTCGAATTCTTTCAATGAAATGTGTGTAGATAATTTTTTTGCATAAAATAAAATAAATAAAATTGTGTATTAAATAAAATAAAATAAAATAAAATAAAAATAAAAAATAAAAATTATTTATTTTCAGACAACTCAAGTCCATAGATAATAGATGTTAGTAACAATTTTTTAGTAACAATTTTAACTTAATTTATGTTAGTCTGACAGTTGAGAAAATTATGTTATGTAATCAAATCAAATAACGAAATCAAAATGTTTGAATAATATAAATAAAAATAAAATAAAATGAAATAATTTAATTAACTAATTTAATTCAATTAATAATTTAATTTAATTAATAATTTAATCCAATTAATAATTCAATTTAATCCATAATTTGATTTCATAATATATTTTAAAATAATAACAACATTACAAAGCTAAGTTATATAATTTTTTTTTTGACATGCAAATGTATTGTATCACGCTCTTGAAAACCCGGTCGCTTCCCGGTCCCGGTGTCATATAATAGCATCATACCTGCTTACCTTGTCATTACTTCACCATTATCTAACCCCGTTAGTAACATACACTAAAGGCTTCTTGTTTCATTGCATCCTGTTCCCAGTGAATTCACTTCCTGAGAAGAGAACTAATTAGCGTGCGTTCCCGGAACGATGCTCATCGTTTGTTTAGCCGCTACTTTGTGCAGTTCGAATTGTCAATCTATGTGTAGGTAAATTGTAATGTAATGAACGATTGTAACAGTTGGTTGTGCGATGTTGTTGCTGTCGTCTTAGAGTACCCTGTTGCTTCGAAGGGCCCTTAAGATTTTCTTTCACTCCTCCCTGCTCTGTGCCCCGATTTGCGCTTGCTTCCAGATCACTTCGACCTACTCGTGTGATTCTGCATCAAAATAGCATCAAATGTTGAAGTACCACCGCTGCGCCTATTTTTGCTGACAAACAGATGTTTCCACTTCGATGGATCGCTCTAAAGCGCTTGGGAGCTGATAAAATATTTGGCATATTCGACGACATATCGAATTTCCTGCTATAAATCAGAAGCTAATATTGATTTGACGACTTCAAACGGCATGTAATGTAACGGATTGTCACCGGGTGTTTATAGACTAAATTGAACCTCATACCGATTCAAACTTACGTGGGTGGTCGCAAAGCATGTCGCCTCTTAAAACAATCTAGGCTTACCTAACTACTAATAACAGAAAATGAATCATTCCTTTGAAAATCCGACATCATTGACACTAAGCCCAGTATCTAAAGGACGCATTACGTTATTACTTTTCTTTTAATTAGAAAGCTAGGTTTTCCTCTGAAATAAGGAACAATACTAAATCTCACTAATGAGTGAGCCTCTCTCGTAATCACATTTGCTCTCTATTCACAGTGAAAACAGGATTCCGCAAACAGTTTTTTTATTCACTGATGCCTAAGTATACAGGGTGTTTGGTACGTATATGGCTGCAAATTGGAAACTTCTCGTAAGTGTAGCTCAGCCCGCATGTTTCTGTTAGTTATACGACTATTGGAAAATATTAAATGAGTTTTCATGCTAATTTACCCGATCTAAATAATTTATTAGATTTTCGTACAATTTGAAGCACTTTTTTTTTTAGATAATCCAAAAGTCGGTGGCAAAAATTGTTCAGAAAAATGTGCTAAGCTACCTTACTTACGGAAGGTTTGCACTCATCTAACAAAGACCTTGTATAGTCTGAGGTCTTGGATCTGAAATTCAAGTGCGCCACTGCATAACAAATCAAGACAAGCCAGAAATGGTAATCGAACTCTCGGGTTAGGTTCCTATAACTGGAGGTGGAGTTTGAAAATGGAACAAGCAAAATGACACGAAAAAAACCACCTTGTTTTACTTGATTTGGTATGTTTGGTGTTTTGCCTGTCTCTGGAGGCATAGTGGTTATAAGAAGTGTGACTTACGGGTAGGCCAAAGATAGAGAGATTCACAGAGGTCGTGGTTTCGAATCCCCGGGTAACACCAATACTAATTTATCTCATCTCATCTCCCTTAGCTTTTTCCTATATTTTACGGGGTCGGCTACCTAATATTTATTAATTGTTACAAATAGTGAAATTGCTTCTTAAACAGTGCAAGCTGAATAACCTGATATTATAGTCCGAGAAGTGAGATGATGTCGTGTTTCTGAGGGCCCGTTTAACTGATACTTCTGTCATGCTAATAAACTCGCTATAATGTAGGAATTTTCATTTGACCCGACAACCTACATGAAAAAATAAGAAGAATATAGCTAGTGTGATCATGATCATGTTCAGAATTTAACCGTCAGTTTGTACACACTCGTGTATTACAAGCTGTACCTACACGTGCTGCACGTGTGGACATAATGTAGGTACAAGCAGTGGTACGACGACGTGATTTCCAAATAATTTAGATTATGCGACTATGAAACTATTCATGCAGTTTGAGTACATTGCGAAACATATAAAATATTTTTCAATGCCGTGTTTTCTTGGAATTAGATCCTGTGTTGAATTATTTCTTCTTACAGCTGAAAAAAAACAACATTCGATAAATAACTTAAATTCTATTGAAACATACAAAACAGATTTTACCTTTATCTTTATAGGCATTTTATATGAACTACAATAAACTATAGATATTTAATGCAGTTGTCAAACGCAGGTCGGGGCAGCAGCGGTTCGTGGAATAGCATATCTTCTCGAAAATAGATTTAATAAACTATTATACAATTCAATAGAGCCATTTATACCGGGTGTAAGGGACAGCGTCCCGCAAACTGATAGGGGTTGCTCAGTCAACGATACTGAACAACTATCACCAGGATTTTTTTTTCAGGAAATGAAAATAAAAATTTGCTTTTCCATACAAATTGTCTGATCAAACTGGTAATTTTGTATGAAAAAGCAAATTTTTTTTTTCATTTCCTGAAAAAAAAAACCTGGTGGTAGTTGTTCAGTATCGTTGACTGAGCAACCCCTATAAGTTTGCGGGACGCTGTCCCTTACACCCCATATATTTATTTTTTAAGAAATTGTGAAAGTGTCATTTCGAATCTGACCTATAAATTATTTAATCTGAAAACAGCGGCATCTATCACTACTATATAATAACTAATAAAAAACTTACGAGCATGGACGAATTAGTCCATGATACAAGTAACATAAAACATACAAGTAATTTAATTAGTTGCAGAGTTAAAAAGCCAACTTTCTAACTTTAGGAAAGGTCTGATTTCTAAATGTAACTGGCTTAAAATATTCATAGAATATGAAAATTAAAGAAAATACCCTGTAACCTAACCTAAATCTAAAAATAACTCAAACCTACGTAAAATTCTGTTTAAACAAAGTTTCTCGAAGTTAAACCTAACTTTGAGATAGAATTATTTATTTTACAAGATTTGAATCGTTTCTCAGCCAATACAAAGTTATGTTGTAGCATAAACTTGTTATTGCAGTAGCCCAGTCTCCGCTGCATCGAAACTTTGTGTGCGCTTCCAAGTGTGAATACAGATAATGGAACAGTATGAGTAAGGAACGGTAAAACGTTTTCTTGTGACGGACGGGAACGGCAAAGGGATAGCAGAAGGATAGCAGAGACGGGAGTGACCTGGGAGACAGGTGGAAAAAGAAACTTGAAGGACTAACAGGACACACAAGAAGGGTGTTGTGGATTCTCTTTGGTAGGTATAGTTTTTTTATTATTATCTGTTCTATGGTAGAAAAACAGTGGACGATTTTTCCTTATAATGTCGATTCGAAAGGGAATTTTATTAGGAGCTATTTAACATTGTAAAATCCAACAATAAAGTGTGTAATTTGTGCGATACGAGTTTGCTATTTAAAACCTACAACATAAAAAGTATAATAAATTAATTTGGGTGAAGATCGTTAAAAAGATCATCCAAAAAGGATGATCGGTCCTCCCAATACCGAAAATCAAAGAAAAAGAAAAAGAAGGGCTTGAAATATGAAAAAAAGGAGAGACAAGTAGGAGATGCAAGAGACGAGAGAGACGCGAGAGACTTGGTTGACAAGAGAGACACGAAAGAAACATATTGGTACAAGATGTAAAGGGAATGCAAGTTAAAGAGGGTGAAGTCATCGAGAGGGATGTAAAGAACGAGAATGACGCAAAAGAGGGGATATACTTAACTGTTTTTTTTATTTAAGCTGTAGATAAGATTGAAAATGGGTTTAAAAGTTGGTTTGTAGAATGTAAAACAAAGCGAAGCCGCGGGTGAAAGCTAGTACTAGATATATAAGTACTTCTGGAGAAAACCAACCGATACATTAGCCTTTCTTAGTATCTGCCTATTCATTTTCTGTAGCGGAATTCCCAATACATCCATCTATTTCTTCAGAAACTTTGGATCTATTCTGCAACTTTTTTCCCGTCGTTGGCACAGAATTGTGGGTACTGATGTCTGTCGTAGAGTGGCGCAGTTTTTCCCATCTTTGTCGAATGTCTTGACAAGGCTTTGATTCTCCTATTTTAACACCGACCGACGCAATTATGGCTGATGAAGACAAAACACTGTATCAATAGTGTACATAACTTCAAACATTGAAACATAAATTTTAATTTTTTCTGGTGATTTAATACCGAGTAAAACACTAAAGTGATGGATAAACCAGATGGTTTTCATAAATACTAAACTTTCCTCATATCGATTACCAGCCAGCGTGATTTGGGTACACGAGCCTAAAGTCCGCTATCACCGAATTGAAATTTCTCGACACCCTCCTTGAGAACCCTCTAATCATTTAAGTGATCGCAATTCAAACAATAAACTGAGTTTTGGGTGCCATTTTGGGAACATTTGCCATATCGTTACTCGTACGTTTTCAAATTGGTAACAAAATACAATTTGAAGACATTGCCTAAAACCTTATACCTATATTACAAGCTAAATCTCGGACCAGATTTGACTTCAAAAAAAGTACTGCGTTCCTTTAAACCACATGTCTCGTGTTGAGTTGAAAAGACAAAAAATTTTTGTCCAGCTAATATTTTTGTGCTTTGGGAAAGTTGTTTGGTATCATCAGTAGAACATATGGTTTAAAGGAACACAGTACCTACTATTTTCAACACCCTGTATGTATAGTCATTTACAGTATATCAGGTAGCAGATTAGTAGGAATACCATCTTCAAAGACGACGCCATAGCTTATCTAATTAGAAAGCACTTTAAGCCTAGCTTAATTACTAGAGCTGTGCGTGCCTATCCTATTACGTTTATCATCCTGTTTAATAGTCCTCCCAACCGATGATGGCCAACCTCCGAGATATCGGCCAACTGCGTGGGACTAAATTTTAGTGCCCAAGTGTTTGTGCAACACACAAGTGCACTCTCTATTCCTTCAGTCTCTTATTCTGATGGGACAGATTGACTGGTCCAGGGAGAAATCAGGCGCAGGACCGACTAACTGAATAGAGTATCAATTGCCCATCCGACAGCATAGGTCATCCTACTTTTCGGACAATCCGGTTATCAGCCTGCAATGTCCTAACCCAACTAGAAACAATAACACAAAGTCATTGTCCCCCGCCGGAAATCGAACCCGGGACCTTCGGGTCGTGACTAGACCACTAGACCACGGTAGAGCAGTTATAGTCCTGTTTATATTTCACACAAAGCTGCGGGATGGCTGTTTAGAGTTGCCCCAGACAGGTCTATTATGGTTCCTTAGTAACCACGTTATTATGCGTCACGGCCATACATGCGGTAATAACCTTTAGGAAGTGAATTTCTCTCTTGCCACCGTGTTAACACGAAACTAAAACTATGGGGTTGGCTATTGTTAGAATATAATAAGGAAGAAGAAAAGTAGATATTCTATAAGAAAATTCTTTATTCAAATAAACAGGTCCATTATTTGATTTTTTTGCTTTGATTTGTATTATTATGCACCTACTAACTTGTTTTTTTTTTTATTTTCTAAAATTATCCTATAAATGACCCATTTTCCCTAAACTAAACCTTCTATATTAGCTCGTTGACGTTCTGTCTATCCCGATTAGGTAATCGTTTGCTATTTATCTAACTGTATAGGTACATAATATACCATTTTATACACGTAGGTAAGGAAATAAAACGAATTACTCACATTTTGTATTCACTTATACAACCACGCACTTTGCACTGAATAGTAAAGTAACGGATTACACTTGTCACGAAAGTGCATTTGTATGCAATTTTAGTAAGTATTCTTGAAATAAACACATTAGAAGCCTTGATGTACCTAATTAAAGCAGTTTCGTTCGCTTACTTGCTTAGTAATAGTATGTTTATTTTAAAAGAATAAAGATAAACAAACTTTACTAAAAAAAAAAAAAATTAAGATAAATAAATTTTAAAAATCACAATGAAATAACAGTTCAGGTAACTGAACAAATTTTTCTACACTTATGATTTATTAAAAAAATTAGAAATCACGTGTTTTTAAATAAAAAGACATATCAAGATTATTGTTTACCTTTTTTTAAATACCCATTTGGAAAGACAATTTCTTAGTAGGAACATTGTGGTAGTCCACAATTTATTCCATTTACAATATATTCCGTTTAAAACGTAAACCAGTACAGTCGAGAGCGCAAGTGGGGCAATATATTGCAGAACTTTGTTCCAGACACGTGGGGAAAACAAAAGTTGTGTTATTTAACTTTTGATGTGATTTGTTTGTGCTTTGAATGTATAACGAGGTGTTGATGCAGGTGTATAACTCACAGTTGGGTACTTGACTGGGTAGCTTAAAAAATTCAAAACGTTTATACTTTAAACTGATGGCTAAAAATATTGTGGATTTCATTCATCATTTTAAAAAAATAGCACATTTCGATTTTAACAATCGAATTAAAAGTATATAAGTTATTGATTTGATTAGTCAATATTTACTAAAATGTGACGTCATAATTTACTATTTTCATACAAAAAAGCGTTTTTGACATTTCATAAAAAGTTGCTGATTTGACTAGTTGGAAAGTAGCCAGTTTGTATTTGGATTTATTTGTTACGAGTTCTGATTCGAAACTTATTTTTTATTTTAGACAGCAGATGGTCCTAAGAAATATTAGGTATTTTGAAGTAAACTTAAAGTTAGTTACAAAAGTCACAGACCTTGAATGCCGAATAGAATCGGGGGCAAAAAAAAAATATTATAAGGTTCCTACATTAATACCTATAGTAAGTAATCAGAGTCCTGGGCATCATTGGGCTCACCCACACGATAAAATATAAAACTAAATCAGAAGTTCTCAACCATCAGTGCCATTAGACAGTACAGCTGCTACACAGAGTAAATAGTATTTGCTACAGCGTGTCTCGTAGCGTTTTGCTACGACGTATAGATCGTAGAATTTTGCTACAGCGTAAATTCATTTTGCTGTGTTCAATAATTATGATGCTTGAATTTGGGAATTAATACATGGAAAGATTACATTTTCCCGGCGTCAAAAGTGAGAATGGGCGCTTTTCCACTAGACGGCACGTCAACGGCAACGGCGACGGCACGGTATCGTCGACGATATCGTGGAAGAGATAATGTATGAAAATCAATGAAATTATATGACACGCTTTTCCACTTGCCGGCACGGCACCGTCACGGCATGTCATCGATTCCCATAGATATTGTCACGTGATCGTCGCCATGCCGTCGCCGTTGCCGTTGACGTGACGTCTAGTGGAAAAGCGCCCAATGTATCCTTTCTATTAAGGAAAAAATTTGAATCAATACTCGTATGAATCGTCGATCAATCAAAGGAAACCAATCAAAGTGTGGTTGTAGCGTCTTCCATACACACAACTGTCGGCAAGACTGAATTGAAATCACACTTGTCAGGTCTTGAATGAAGGCATTTTCCAGACTTGTCTACCGGTTTCTAGTTTGCCTTTTCATCTAATTGACAGTCCTTCAATAATAAAACTACCTAAGAAAGAAACTACTAAAACTCTTTGTAGATTGTTTAGTTATCAATAAATTTCAAATCTTGATCTTTTTCTACAGATTTTTGACAACTTGTCAAATAGGATTTTGTACAGATTTGATTATACTGTCAAAGAAAATATAATATTAGACTGCTGTGATATACAAACAGTAGATTTTTTGTAGATTTCACAATTTCTTGTAAGTATAAATAATTAATACCATACCACAACAGGTTCAAAACACAAATACATAGAAATGAACTCGTAAAATGAATCAATTACCGCTATTCGTAATTTAGGGAAACCTGTTAATTGCTTACGTTATTAAAAAATAAATCATTTCATTATAATTAGCTGTTGGTTTTCTCAATAAAAAAATATTTAACAAAAACAATACGCATACTTTGTTGTCTTAAAAAAAAATAATGATTTACTAATACATACCGGTTCAAATACCAGTATGAACCAATACCGGTACTTAAAGCCCTCAGTGATTCCGGTTCTCTGCTTTTGGCCCCTCGCCAACTAATTACTCATGTAGATGGAAACGTACAACAGTGCGCATAGGTACTGTTCTTTATACGTTTAAATAAATGTAAAAGAGCTGATCTCTACTTTTATAAGTAATAAATACGATTGCAATGTAGGCAGAGCGTAAACGACCAAAGAAAAAGTCGTTCCGCCACAACTGACAAGTTTTGAGGGCAATCTTAGACTAAATTCGTATCGCTATAGTGACAGGTTGTCAGCCTGACGCCTAAATTGCAATACACTAGAACCCTCGAATCCCTTAGCTGGTTTTTATAGCATGCCCGGGAGGAAATGCAGCTGGCACATTCTATGTTTTTCTATCACTCCCAGTCCAGCAATGTTATAGTAGGTCCCTTGAAGATTTTATGAAATCTATTTTAAAAAGGTTTATTATTAGCAAGTGAAATATGTAGTTATACAATTATATACAATGCTCATAAATAAATAACAATTAGTAAGAAAAAACATTTCCCCTATCCGCAATATCTCCGGAAAATTATTAATTTATTATTCCGCATGTTTCAGTAAAACTTTAATTGGGGTCTCAATAAATGCTTGACAAATTTTTTATTACATCTCACCAAGAAAAAGAAAATACCTCCATAACTTTTATTATCGCGATCCTCAGGAATTCAATATTTTAACGACTTTTAACTTTTTCTAACTTTTCTCTTGTAAATACAAAGTTGTGCCTTTGATTAAAGTTCTGGGAACATTCTGATTAAACATGACTCAACAAAGTCGTGATAAAAATAATTGAAATTTTTAATTACCTACCTTCTTTGTGGAAATTTTATTTTTTAATGTTTTATCTATGCATAACAGTTTCTTTAATAATATCTCTATGACAGCTATAATAAAAATATTTGAATTAGCCACCCATGGCAACTACATACTTGTATTAAAATATCTTGGATAAATATCAGCTGATAACAACGTAAAAAAAATAATTACCTATAATAATAGCAAGCTTCCAATAAGAAGCATTGTTTAACCATACGGCGGCGTTCTAATATTCTGTGCGCCGCCGTAACACATCATGAACATTAACATGTATTCGCATACAAGATTAATCAACAAGTCCAATTTTTTAAACATTTTATCAAAAATTATTTTAACAAAGCGTTTCAAGCAAACAGCGGCTATAAAATAAGCGATATTCCCTTATGTCCCAGCTTGTTTCACTCACGTGGTCCCGAATGCGGGATCACGAACCCAATTGAGTCTGTGTGCCGTTGACAATACCGCGATCGAGATAGCGCACCTCCTGCTCCCTCCCAGGCACCCCGAGCGTTACATTTCTATACTTTTCCTGCTCTTTTCACTGAATTGCACGAGATCCGATCTGAATTGAATATTGGATGTCCGCTGGAAAGCGGTTAAGGAATTTTCCGCCATCCCGGGAATCGAAATTGGAATTTTATAGGTAGATATAAGCACGTGATATTTTTATGTTGCACTTATCAATTATGCAGGCAAGTCAAAGAATGTTACCTACACGAAGTTTATCATCAGAGACGCGTAGTACTTGCTCTAGCACTTGCTGTAAATTGTAACAAGTAATAATTCTTTTTTTGGGTAAAAAAGAATTTAACCCTTCACAGCCCGAACATTGTTTCTGTTAGATAAAAAAGAAATGTAATTAGGTAGCTCATTTTCCGCCGAAGCTGGAGTTAAATAAGTTGTGAAGCAACAAGTGTGCTGAATACAGGCTGATTTTGCACTCATGGAGCCAAGTTGACTATTTTTCGTAACAATTAGATTATTATTTTATTTTATTTATTTTATTTTTTATTTTTATTTTTTTTAACCGGGATTATAACCACGATTATATTGATTGTGACCACGATATTTCTGAGTTGTTTCAAACGAATAATCCCGGTCAAAATAATAATCTAATTGTAATGAACAACAGCGAAAGTCTAAAAACTTATATTTTTCGTAAGTTAAATTTTTCAAAACATTTTCCCCAATAATAAACTAGTTAGGGGTGTTAGTTTGGTTAGTGTGCTCAACAGAGCGTAGGAAACTTATTGACTTATAGGTAACAGTTGCGAATCTTTGTACATTTTTTTATAAAATAATATATTGGTACACTGAAGCACAACTTCATCGAGTAGATACTTAGTTCTGATTGGCTATAGGTGCTAAGTACCAACCCATAAATCATTAATAAAGGACTGTTAATATATTACACGTAAGTAGTTATATCTATTTTGACAAAACCTTAATGAAAAGCAAATTGAAACAAAAACCTTTGATATCATTATACCGGATACAGTTGCCAGCAGACTCCCAATGAGTCATTTAACGCCCAGAGTGGTCTGTAGGAATTTAATTAACACAAAAACTGTGTCGGCTTGCGCTTGTTTGCGGACCAATCGGCGTTTTTTCCACTTGACGGCACGTACACGGCAACGGCAACATCACTGTATCGTTGACGTTATGGTGGAAGAGATAATGTATGAAAATTAATGAAATTATTATGGTACGATTTTCCACTTGCTGGCATGGCAACGTCACAGCAACGACATGGCATTGATTTGATTACGAACGTAGCATGCGTGTGTGTGGGCGCTCAGAGCGTAACTAGGCGGACGATATCATCGACAGTATTACGGAGCCACGGTATCGTTGCCGTGCCGTCATCGCACCGTCTAGCTAATGGAAAATTAGCCTATTGACCGGAATTTTTAATCAAGAGCTGACTACGGACCTGGTCACGTAGAAAAGATGCTGAAACTGAGAATCAGCCTAATGAAATAATCGCAGACAACAAAGTTCCACCCTGGTTTGTCGAAAATGCTGCGTAACGAATTTAAGATTTGGGGAAGTTTAATTTTGTATTCTAAATTGAAAATTCAGCTGGATTTAGAATTAGATGAGATAATCTTTGTATTTATTCGTTTGTTTTGGCCAATTGCAAACAAAAAAAATTAGGAAAAAATTATGAAACTTATACAGATTGAGTTCTTTCGTTTTTTTCTTAAATTTTTTAATGAATGTTTCGTTCAGAATTATGATAGTTTTTTCAAGTAGGTAGGTACCTAGCCTTAACTAGTACAATATCTCGTACTACTAGGGTACATCCATTTTATTTTATGATGAAAACTTTTTATTTGAATTCGAATCTAAACATAACCAAGTGCAAGCGAATTCTTCCATAAAGTGTATTGGAATTCTTTATTAATCGTTTATTACTCAATTGATTAATTCTTGGATGAGGGCCCACAATTAGGAATGTTTTGGAGCGGATGATTGAATGCCACCACTTTGACGGCCCCTTTACCAAACATCAAAGAATTTTACCGCCACAGTCAGTCTTTCAAAAGATTTTATTATGTAGTTCTCTTGTAATCAAACATGAAAATGAGATGTCAGTGTGATTAGGTTTGTTATTTTTTTTGATCTTGCAAAAAATCATTGTTGTCGATTTTCCTACGTCAAAGGAATGATTTTACCATAATCATGCATGAGGTAGCTTCCGTGTTAACAAATATTCTGTGAAAAACATTTTCAATTTATCGCTCTCTTTTGACACAAAGTATCAAAGGATATTTTTTTGTCCATAAGTAATATCTAGATGTCTGTTTCATTTCAAACAAGATTTTAAATGTAGCTTTGGTACAAAGAGCCTTAAGGTAGAAAAAATATACTTTACTTTTAGGGGACTCGAAAGTGAATAGCTGACCTCCTGAAAGAGAAATACCTTTATATTTTGTTATAGGGATCGTCTCCAATGATCTTGTTCCCTTCAGACGAGACAACTCAAATGGTGCTGGTATTAATTTCAGTCTGTTTATTCCTTTATATAGCCAAAGATCATTTTATACTTAGACCATGTTTTATATTTTAGAAGAATTAAAAATACTTAGTTGGCGAAAATGCTTTTCAAATAAGTAGGTAATCTACTTATGTGCTGGACCTTTTGCAATTTAGTTTACTTAAAATTGTAGAAGATATACAGTCATGTGCCAAATACCCCCTATATATTTGGCAAGAACACACAATTAAAAATAAATTGGAGATAAATTGATAAAAAGACTATATTTAGGATAGAAATTCGTTTATTTCTGGACAGTACACGAAAGTATAATACTTATACGTATACCAACAACCTATACCTACCTTACCTATATTTTGTACAATGTTCTTTAATAGATAGCTCATTCTATAAATTATATGTTTGTGTTTATAGTGTAGGTTTATTGCTGCGTTATTTGTTTGTAAATATAAGGAGAACGATTATGGTGGATCATCACATAGCGTGAATCCCTTTTGACCTCGTTCAGTAAAATCATTTTATGTTCTTATCAACAAGAGGCACATAATCTTGAGCTGTATCTAAAAAAAAAGGTATGATGAAGGTAAAAGTCAAGAAGTGAACCGTACCTTAGAAAATTTTTGATCCTATCTAAATGATCCTGAAAATATGACTTGGCAACAAGTCATATTTTCAGGATACCTACATGCTTCTTTTTTTTTTTTTTTTTTTTTAAATAGCTTATAAATGCTTCTTTTTATAAATGTTTTTTTTTGTTGTTCTAGAACGCTTAAACGTGCTCTACGAGCGTAACTGGACCCGCCTGGTCCACGAGCAACTGAGGAAGTTCGAGACCTCAATAGTGGCAGCAGCGCGACAATCTCCTGATGCTCAACCTCCAGAACTGGCGCTGGACTCCAAGTGGACCTTCTCCGGAGCTGTCATATACTGCATTACTCTTATTACTACTATAGGTAAGCCACTCGAAGTTTCTATAGAAAAACCTGTCTCTGATTAACAAGCTTAACATATTCTGATGTAATATCTGTAATACCGCGAATGGCTCATGGACTTATAAAATAATACTTACTGGTTTTAAAACGACATAGAGCATTTTGCAGAACGTCGAATGTTCAAAGTTTAAAGCAAACGGAGACTGTAATTTCACATTTCATTTAGCGAACTCTCATCAAATCGCCTTCGAAATTGGTTTATTCAAATTGGGATATCTATCAAGGAATTTGGTCGCACCGGAGCCAATTTTATCTCTAAGCCTCGTCATAAATAAACATTATAAATGTATTTTTGAATCCGTGCCAGTGCATATTCTCGCCTAATGAGAAGATGCCAATCTAGATTAGCTTCGAATGATATTCTGCTTTTTATTGTTACGGTAAAATTATTTAAAAGATCATACAAATACTGTTTATGGAGTTCCCTCTATTTCTCACGTTTCCCACCAACAGAACTGACTGGATTTTTATTGAAACGGGACCCGAAAGTGAATGTATCTACCCTTTTTAATATATATTTTTTCCAATCGGTCCACAAATTGACGGAGCTCTGACCTCACATACACAAAAAACACACAGGTGAATTGAGAACCCCCCTTTTTTACTTGAAATCGGTTAAAAAGTGGTCTTCATCTTCTTGATTAAAATATTTAACAATATCTTTTGTCTCCATAGGCTATGGCAACGTGTCGCCTAGAACTGCAGCAGGTAGAGCGGCGACAGTTGCGTACGCGGCAGCTGGGGTGCCCCTGACACTGGCTTGTCTTGCTGGGCTAGGAGCATCACTAGCTCGACTTGCCCGACTAGCATGGCTAAGAGCTACGAAAAGAAAAGTACCCAACACTTGGAGGAAGGATGGTGAGGTAAGTGTTTACTCTGACCTGTCTAGCAAGACTGCGAACATCGCGTAATGGACTTGGAAATAGAACTCATCATCACTCCCCCTTTTGCACGAAACGTATTACCTAAAATCCCGCTGTCGTACAAGAATACATAACACAACATAATGTGGCAGAATAACAATGATACGACGCTTTCTTCCAGATCGAAAACCACTTCCAACTGCACGAGCAGCAACGCCTGCTACCACAGCCAGCGGAACATAACCAGTACACCTCGTTCCCCCCACGGCAGAAGTCACCTGGGACAGTTCGGGCCAGGGCTGGCGACCGAGGTCAATATTCGCAAGTATTTGAGCGGGCGCCCGCGAGCCCTAGGGCGGCCACCCTGGGCCGCGTCAAGCGCACTGCCATGGCTAATGGTAAATGTCTTTTATGAGATTTACATTCTAAGTCTTTTTTCTATCGAGTAAGTTGTCGAGTCGCCAAACGACACGGTAAAACCGGGTGTCAAAGTTTTTAAACCGCATTAAATAAGCTTCTGAAATTGTTTGTGTTACAGCTACTATGAAAAAATGTGCCTGGGACCGACGGCTTAATATTATTATGAAACACAGGATCTTCTTTGTCCTAACAAAACTAGGAAAAATGTCCTTAAAACTTTAAAAAGGAATTTAAATATCAAAGAGTGGTATTAGTTTATCGAGAGATCTTTGCTTTTTGCTTTGCATTTTAGATATCGATCCATATCCTAAAGCAATTTTTCAGTTTAATTTCACTTTACAGAGCCGCACACATCAACAGCACTACAAACACAGACATTAGACCGTAAGAAGACAGTCGGTGGTGGCAAGTGTTTGGCGACAGTCCACGGGCCAGGCCGGGGGCGGGGGAGGGGCACCATACAGAGGCCTCGAGGACCCATCATAGACCAGCTGATAGCTGAGGAGTGTGGGGAGCTGTCACTCAACAGGAGTCAGGAGGACTTGGATGACTCCGAGGATACTGATGATGCGTGAGTAATTAATTTTTATCCAATAGCGGAGAGTTCAGGTTCGGATGTTTTGTGAGGTTGCATGTCCATGGACCCCGATAAAGGAATTCTATCGGATGTGATCGATGATAAGCAACTCGGGTTATTTGTTATCTTTTGAAAACACCCATCCACCTCCACTGAGGTCTGAAATCTCTATAAGACACAGTTTTTTAAAAGGAAATCTATCTCAAAATATTCATAACGTTTATCGGATATTATAAAGTTATTCTAAAATTTTTTTTTTGTTTTGTTAACAGAATATGTTCCCACGACACACCTTCACGAGTGCCTTTGATCTGGAAGGAAGAGAACCACAAGTCGAAGAGCTGCGCCGCTCCCAGCAGCAGCGCCTCGACGAGTGTTCAGCAACACATCAATCCCACCATCGAACATTGCCACATACCCGTCGGCATTGTTCTGTTCCTGCTCTTAGCCTACATCTGCGTAGGAGCAGCTATCTTCTCCGCCTGGGAGAACTGGAGCTTCTTAGACGCAGCGTACTTCTGCTTTATAGCATTAGCAACTATAGGCTTCGGTGACTTCGTACCGACTAGTTTTCTAACTACTAAACCAGCTACGGAAACGTCTAGGAGTGAATATATTCAAATGATCGCGTGTTGTGCTTATTTAGTGTTTGGACTGATACTGATAGCGATGTCTTTTAGTCTACTTCAAGATGAAGTCGTGTCTCGATGTTCGCAGTTAGCTAATACCCTAGGCCTGTCTCGTCAATGACAGTACGAGAAGAGCGAATGTAGCTCTACAGATAACCACTTAAGAATGTTATGATCGTTATTGTAAAAACTTATTAGGGTCCAAATTGTATTATTTTTTATTGGATCCTTTATCTTTACTTCTCATTGTAAAGTATTAAATTGTATCCATCATGATAGTATGAATAAATTATTTTCGCATATCTAAATGAATTGATAATGAGGATTTTTACGGAATTTGTACTCGTGTGCGGTGTTTGTGATGTAAATAATGTAAAAATGTATTTATAAAAGCAAGGCTGACATTGTAATGAAACAATAAAATTGTGTTGAACAGTATTTGCTCTTTTAATTGGACATCCGTTAAAAAAATTTACAAATCCGTTTCAAAATTCTTCAAGTTCCTTTTATAAATTGAACTAAGAGTCTAAAGAGAATTGGGCCGAAGGATCCCAGGATTAATGATTCTTCAAGACAAATGATGCAAATAAACCTGCAAATCACTTACCACGGTTGAGTGTAACTTGATCTTGCTGTTTATTTTGTAATAATATTTAAAAAAATAAACGTTTGTAAAACTTAGGTACCTACCTATTTTGATTATTATAAACATTAATTAATAGAGGTCAGTGATAAACATGCATACAACTTAGAAAAACTCTATAGATAACTAATTCTCTTGTGCATGACTATGACATACCTCATGGTCATGATTAAACTATGATTAAGATATTAATTTTTCAGAGTTTACAATTATTTGTGGTTGAAAATAACAATTTAATACATGCAGTAGCCAAGCTTAAAGACCTCAAAACCCATATCCACGAATTCAATAACGAGATCTGGTTCAAAAGGTCGTAACGTTTGTTTTCTAGTCCGAGAACTCATTAGAAAAAGCGGATTGTGACCCGAAACGTGGGTAAAGGTACCTACAGAGCTACACATTACATTACACAAGTTAGCTCACTAATAGCACAACCGCATCCTTGGGTCGTACAGGATTATGTGCCCACACCTGGCAATCCTAAATGCTTTGTGTAAAAGGATATATTCAGTGAAGCATGTAAGTAATGTTTTTCAATTTTGTAGTTCTATATTTTTTTCTGTTGAGGTTGGTGAGCTTAGAACGCTTTTCTTACTATATTTCTATCTTATTTGTCAGAATAAAGATTTCAATACTTATACAATGCCATCACATACTTTACCAAATACGATAACGGTAGAAAGGACTAACACAGTAGTAGCACTAGTCCGGAACACCATCCGCCTTTTGAAAAGCGTTCTAGAATCATAATTTACAAACTTCGTCCTACTCTACCAATCCCGTTTAAAGAAAGTCATTGTCAGCGTATAAATATAGGTACCTATATCCAGTCTGCGGCCGTGCCGGCACGCCTCCATAGAGAAACTTCTTGTCGTCAAAGGTTGCATTCAAAAAGTTTTATTAAGTTCCGTCAAAGCCGACGCGGAAACAGGTGGGACTGGGACCGGCACCGCCGCGGCGGCAATATGCCAACTAGTTTGAATAAACAGGTCGGGAAGTTAGAGCTCCAGTAACGATGTTGATGACGGCTCCTGAAGCCTCATTTGCGTTGATTTTCTATGTTGAGGTAGTTTGTTGTTAACAATTCTGGAAAATAATAGCGATCCAATAATAAGGTCAAAAGTCATTAAGACGCTCCTATACGAGCAATGTTTTCTGCAAGATGTTGCTGCAATTAGTGGCTGCAATATCGGCAAATACTGCCCGGTTATACCAAAAATACGACTATGGCCTTTCTTAGGTAAGGTATGGCATTTCTTATAGGTAACGGTCCTGTGGTCAAAATTTCTTCTCAACTAATAGGTACTTTGTGCGGGCTTAGTACCAACTGAGAAGAAATCATTGATGATTTTGATGTGGTCAAACTGCAACATATCATATAATAGCTGGTAATAAATACTTGCAATGGTTGCCGGACGCTGTATTGCAGCTTTTTTTTATATTGCCTGTTTTGGAGCAACTTAATATAGATTATATTTATAGTAACCAAGTAGAAATGTAGAGATAGTAACAAGCCGTTCTCACCAATCCTTCATTGAATACGTCTATCATGGGTCCCAGAAGAAAATACTGGCGGAAACCATGTGTTTAGTATTAACAGTGAAACTAGCAGTAAGTCTCAATTTTCCACATTACAGACCGACCACTATGCAAGACGCTCAATTACGTGAAGTGTATCCTAGGTATTGATACTGTGTACTTAGAATTTATTTATTTATCAGGAACATAAAATATAACTTCTGTCAGCATCCTCTACACAGCAGATGTTAGACTCTATAAGATAAAAAAACATTTTACTTTCATGCCTTCTAAATAGGTTTAGGTACCTAAATAAGTACTACCTATCTTATTAAACGCAATCAACCTTTTATTCCTGAGATGCTCGTATTTGAGGTAAATGAATATTTTAGAATACTATGAGTAAGAAAACTAACAGAAAACCGTTCAAGATAAATAAAACAGTTTACTTATTTATTAAAAACAGACCGAATTGAAGTCTTCACTTACTGAGACACGAACATCTTTTTATTTATATCATCGAAGCTTTAAAACTCGCTAAATAAAATAATGGCTTCGATTCTGGCTGACACATCACCAATTTTAAAATAGTTCTCTTGTAAATAAGACAGAAAGGAACTCCACAAGTATCATTGACGACTGCCAAAAGTTATGCAACTTTTGTCCAAATGAATTATTCGATAAGGAGTTATTTAAATGTAATTTTTAGGTCTAATTAAGTATCACTATCACTAAGTACATACATAGTATAAAACAAAGTCGCTTCCCGCTGTCTGTATACAACATGTAACATAAAGGGTATATGCATCGTGAAATGTGTGAATCTACCCATGAAACTGAACAACTTTCCCTAAGAAACATAGGTCGAAAAACGAAAAAGAAAAATTGACCTTCCATACAAAATGCATCAGCTGACTGCACATTTATTATGGGAAGTCAATTTTTTTTTTCCTATTTCGACCTATGTTCCTTAGGGAAAGTTGTTCAGTTTCATGGGTAGATTCACACATTTCTCGATGCATATACCTTTTCTGTTACACGTTGTATATGTAATATGTATGCTTAGATCTTTAAAACTACTCGACGGATTTTGATGCGTTTTATTTTAATAGATTAAGTGTTTCAAGAGGAAGGTGAAACACTGATAATTTTAGAGGTTTCTAATGCTATGTCGTAAATAATTTCATTTTTTTTGCAACGCTGGCTAAACCCTAAGAGATAGATCAAAATAATGTACTACATCTTCATATAAGGTCAACAAAAAAGTCCGTGATGGTATATGTCTATCTCTTAGGGATAACTCACAATAACCATTTTTATTCTTTACTTTTTACGAAAAATAATGGCTTATTTACGAAGCGATTTTAACAATTTACAACATTAATGATAAAAGAACAATTATAATCTACATTTAATGTATTAGCTTCCAAATGTGTTTATTTGGATAAGCTAATACATTAAATGTAGATTATAATTGTTCTTTACACTATATAATTTCGATCAATACTTTAGAAGATACCAAACGTATAAACTTATGCGAAATCAAAAAATATGACGCGCGGGGCCGGCTGATCGGCGCTCTCGCCCGCCGCCCGCACTGATGGCTGGATTTATCGAGTTTCATATAAATAAATTAAAAAAAATCTGTCAAAAAGATTTTTTGACACACTTCTTGTCTTTGGCAAATTATGTTTACCCGTGCGAAGCCGGGGCGGGCCGCTAGTACTTAATATATTAAACTCTTGCCCTAGAGGCTAAAGCCTCTGTTCACTAAACTTTAAATTTATTTAAAAAAGTGACAGCCAGAATCGTCTCCATTATTCTGTTTACTCCCTAGCGAAGAAATAAAGATTCTCGGGTAGGAGATAAATTGTGCGGAAAAAGGTTTCATTTGTCTTCTTCAGAGGGGCTGAGTCTTGTAAAAACCGTGATCGATGGTTATCTGTACTAACACCTGTTTTGGAGTCTAAACATATTGCTTTTAACGAGGTTAGCGCGACCGAGGTGGGAAATGACCCGTGATCGTGATGGCCGAAGTTGAAATGTGAGGTAGGGCTGGCGGACTGTCGATAGTTGGACCTCGACTTTTAGGGTTTTTGTTTTATTCGGAATGGGTTTGCCCTTGACTCCAGACACCTAGGTCAGGAATGACCGTGACAGAGTCGACGATGGAGCGAGCAAACCCAGAGGAAGCTTGTTAAGGCACTGGCATTCTCACGCACCGACGGAACACAGCAAGCTGTTTGGCGCCGGACTCCGGTGAGAGGGTGGTGGTAGCGAGCCAGGCGGCCCCTTGCGGAGCCTACCACCGCTTTGTTGGGATCATTTAGCCGCTTACTGCTATGTTACGAGTACGCTTATGTTATGTCAATACTATTGTTAAGGCACAAAAGTGATCAGATGAGAAGACTCTTTTTACCCATCCATAAAACTGGCCAATAGTACAGCGGTTAAGGATCAAAATCAGGACAAAGCTTGCAAACTGGCGTGATAGGATGAATGGGTCTCAAACTGGTTGTACACATCCTCAGATATGTGGCCCTGGTGGGTACACTCTATGGGTCTGCAGGCAGGGTCGGTTAGGTTACAATAGGAGCAATTACAGTATTTCAATGATATTGGAGTGGTGCTCGAACAAAGTTTGGAGCACACCCTGGTCAGATTCACATCGTGGTGAAAAAATCCAAAATGGCGGAAAACAAGATGGCCGCCATACAAAATAAAAAGTCAGATATCTCCTAAACGATGAGAGATAGATGGAGAGTGCTCCAATAAATGTTATAGGAAATGATAGTGGGTAACTTTCGGTGATCACGAAAATCTAAGATGGCGGATCCAAAATGGCGCCTGATAAAAAAAATGCACACCCTGTCTGTACCCCAGGCATTATAATTTTTAGGGTCATAATCGAACCGACAGAAATGAAAATTGGTATAAATACGTGTTTAGTGTCCGTTTTTTATCTCCTAAAATATGAGCTTTCAGGACTTAAGGGAATCGCTACCATCTGGAAAAATACACCTCAATTTTCAAATATTTGCATTTATTTTAAAATATGTTAATTTTAGAGAAAAGAAATGTACAACTAAATTAAAGATTATTAAATTTTCTACAAAAAAATGTATGCACACTTACAAATCCGTCGATGACTTTGGCCACCATACTTGTTGAAAAGCATAAGAAATACCGCGCGCGCGCAGTAGTAGCGGCGCCCCGCCCGGGATGGCAGGCATTATAGCTCAAACGCGGCCTTGCGTCTAAAATCGAATCGACAGTTTTCAAAATTCGTATACATACGAAATTAATAAGGGCTCCTCTTCCGTTCTACAAAATATTTTTGTTCAGGACCAAAGGGATCTTTGAATATACAGGGTGTTTCACGGCTATCCATTCTTCTTATCTATCTAAACTTATATCGTTTGTCCTTACTGACTGACTGACTGACTGACTGATTCATCAACGCAGAGCCTAAACTACTAAAGCTAGAATCGTGAAATATGGAGAGCAGATTCTTTTTATAACGAAACCTACCACTAAGAAATGATTTTTGGATTTTCCCCCCTTAAAGTGGTAAAAAGGGGGTGTGAAGTTTGTATGAAAGTCCGTCAATTTTGAAGGTAGGATCTTTAATTTTGTATTTAGGGTAATGATTTAAAAGTAATGAATACGTGTTTCAGCGTTTTTGGATTTTCTACCCCTATAAGGGTTAAATACGGTATGGAAGTTTGTATGTAAACTCCGTCAGTTTTGCAGTTAGGATCTTAAAATTTTGTATTTAGGCTAATGATTTAAAAGTAATGAATACGTATTTCAGCGTTTTTGGATTTTCTTCCACTAAAGGGGTTAAATACGGAATGGAAGTTTGTATGGAAACTTCGTCAGTTTTGTAAAAAAAGACTTCAAATAAAAAAGGAGGAGGTTCTCAATAGGGATGTACGTTTTTTTTATGTACCTATGTTACCTCAAAATTCCGTAATTTATTTTATCCGATTTGAAAGATTCTTTTTTTTTATTAGAAAGGGTGTATTTGAATGTTAGTTCCCCGTCCAGCAAAATTTAATTTTGATCTTGGGATCCATGAGAAATGACAGAAAGTCCTAAAATTTTATAGGCACACACATATATAGCTATTTTGATATTTTAAGTTAATCTGATGTGGAACTAAAATTATAAGATGCATCGAGATAGGTACAGTCACCTGTAAAAGTGCATACCTATTTGGCAATAAAATCTCTATGAAGTGAAATTGAACGCCATCTACCACACAGTAGGTCAACATCGATCTACAAGCACATTCGCAGTACCCTTGCGGTTATGCATAAATTCTAGTGATTTCCGTCAGATGGCGCTAGAATGAACTTGTGATGGAAAAATAAATTTACTCATTTATTTATTATCACATAATCTATCTATTATTGAGAGTTTACTAACTCCAACTCAATCACAGACTCAATCTTAAATGCTTTATATTGATTGATATTTTAATTTTAACCATATAAAAAGACACAACTCTGCCGAGAAGTGATCCTTGGTTCCATCACTTTAATTAGCACCATCTTTTATCCACTCCGCTACGGATGCTTGGTGACTCATGGCGAAAATCTTTTATAGATCAATGCTATTGTGTCAGATAAATTATTGCTTTATATTATAAAATGATGATTTAGAGGGTAGAAGAGTTAAGTATCAGCGTTATGTTAAAGACTTTATTTATTCATGATTGTTCGATTGAGTCGTTGATGTGTTATTATTTCTACTACGACTATTCGATGGAAAAAGTTTAAAGAAACCATTATAATTATGCATAACAAATCAAAGGATCAAATTCAGAAGTTTAAGAAAGTTAGAAACACAGTAAGTGCAGTGCATACAGATTGTTTGAATTGTGGGAATAAAATGTTGTGTGTGTGAACGACCTTGTTTTAACAACTGCATTTGTTTTAGATTTCAACTACGAAAACCAGCATGACAGACATGCATGTGTGTGATATTAGTATAAGGAGGTGCACAATTTCTCGGACTGTGTAATATAAAGATACGATTATGTCTGTTTAAGACAATCATCATATTCACCGACCATAGGTAATGGTTTGAACAGTAAACAAAAGATCAAAGCACCTACCCATTTGCACGGAAAAAAAAAAACATTTTAAAGATAGTGAAAGATTATCCAAAGATAGAAGAAATAATCGAACGCTAGAAGCACAGGATGGAGCCAAAGAAGTGATGGAAGAAATATAAAAATAAAATCTTTTAAATTTGTTTCATAATTTTTAAGCGTTTTCTAAGTATTTTTCGTTTCATTCGTTTATTACTTTTGTCATAGTAACAATGGTAATGCTTCAATCCTCTTTTAAATTTTTATTGAAAACGAATACTTAAGCATAACATGTTACTAATAATATATAATTTTATTCGGATTTAGATTTTTGGGAGTCGGATTGCACCGCTCCTTCTTCATAAACTTAATGCGAGTTCAGTTATTAATTAAAACAGCCTCTGAGTTTTATATTCGCTGTATTATTAAAGAATTCACAATAATCATTATAATGGAGAAATTAGCCGCCATGAGCATGACCTACTAGATTTTTACATAGTGATGTCAAACATTGTATCACAAATAACATTAACAGAATAGTGATGTTCTTCTACACAAATTATAGACTAAAAATAACAGGACGGAAATCCGCCACACCACCCCCCTACGGAGTGTGTTAAATTAAACAAAACAAAACGAAAATTAGCTTATTACATAAAACATAAAAATTAAACATAGTCAGGAAAAGTTTTAAAACGTACGCGTCTTCCAGCCCGGGTTGTGTAAGAAGAATTATTTGACGAAACGTCAGTATAGGTTGGCGGGGCAGGACGCTGATATTGTAAGGGCTGCGGTGTAGCCGGAACTTGAAATTGCAGAGCTGGAGAAATCGGTCGCTGAGCAGGTGGAATCACCTGAATAGGCGGCTGAGACTCAGGCTCAATAAAAGCTGGCTTAACGCGATCGACACTTACAACAAGTGTTCTGCCTTTGACGCTAAGGGTAAGCGTCTTTCCATCAATGGAACGCTCAAGCACCTGGTGAGGACCTGTATAAGGAGCTTGCAAAGGACGACGTACAGTGTCGTCACGAAGAAAAACATGCGAAGCAGTTTCAAGAGATTTAAAAACAAAAGTAGCAGGGTTAGAATGACGCGATGCAGGAGAAGGTCGCACGGAAGACATTGTGCGTCGCAATTGTGCAACAAAATCTGCAGGGTCTTCAAATGCAACGAGTGAGTTATCTGCGGACACCAAAAATTCACCAGGTAAACGCAGGGGCTCCCCGTAAAGCATTTCGGCAACAGAAGCCTTGAGATCTTCTTTAAAAGCGCAGCGCATACCAAGGAGGACCATTGGGAGTGCGCGCACCCATGTATCATTATAGCACATAAGGGCAGCTTTCAGTTGTCTATGTACCCGCTCAATCATACCATTTGCAGCAGGGTGGTAAGAGGTGGTCCTAATGCGCTTGGTCCCGCAAAGTTGTGACAGTCGGCGGAATAGGTCCGATTCGAACTGAGTTCCCTGGTCGGTTGTAATGACTAAAGGTACGCCAAATCGGGAAAACCACTCGCGAACTAAAGTTTCCGCAACCTCTTCAGCAGTTATACTGCGCATGGGCCAGGCTTCTGGCCACCTACTAACTCTATCAATGGCTGTCAGGCAATAGCGGTACTCATTGTTAGAAGGTAAAGGTCCCACAATATCAATGTGAATATGAGTAAATCGGCCTGAAGGCAAATCAAAGTTACCCAATGGCGCCGAATTATGCCGTGTCACTTTAGCACGTTGACATGCCTGGCAAGAACGCGCCCACTGTTTGCAGTCTTTATTGACTGACGGCCAGACAAAGCGATCTGTCACTAGTCTTGTGGAAGCACGTGCGCCGGGGTGACTCAAATTGTGAAACTTGTCAAACACCACACGACGAAATGAAGGGGTTAAATAAGGCCTAGGTTTGCCAGTCGAAACATCGCAGATGACGGAAATATCAGTGCCTGGGATAATGACTGCAGTCAGCTGAAGGCTAGAGCCAATGCGGCGTAGCTCAGCAAGCTCCAAGTCTGAATCTTGCGACTTGGCAAGAGCCTCAAAATCCTGGTCCATAGAAATTGCATCGACGCGGGACATCGCATCCGCGACAACGTTATGTTCACCCTTGATGTATTGAATATCTGTCGTAAATTGACTGATAAACGAAAGCTGGTTCAACTGAGGTGGAGGTAATTTCTCCCGGCGTTGTACGAAAGCGTACAGTAGCGGCTTATGGTCAGTGAAAATTGTAACATGCTGCACCTCGAGAATATGGCGAAAATGCTGTACGCTTTCGTACACAGCCAGTAACTCCCGGTATATGCCGGCCACTCAGCTTGTTTTGGGGTCAGCTTTTTGCTGAAAAAAGCGAGAGGGTGCCAGGTACCGTCCACAAGCTGCTGAAGACAGGATCCGATATGAAGGTTCGATGCATCGGTGAATAGCCCAAGGAAAGCATCATGGACAGGGTGCTGTAATAAAGTAGCATTGGACAGACTAGCCTTGCAAGCTTCAAATTGCTTTAGCAGCTCTGGTGTCCAAATGAATGGTTTAGAACCCTTGCCATTAGCGGCAACGACAGCATCAACGATAGGAGCTTGAAATTTTGCGGCTTTGGGAATAAAACGCCTGTAGAAGTTTAACATCCCAAGAAAACGGCGCACTCCCTGGATCGTCTTTGGGGCAGGAAAATCTTGGAGAGCCTGTATACGGTCCTGCGGTGGTCGTGTACCTTTTGGACTAATGAGATAGCCCAAAAAAGTGACCTCTTTTGCTCCGAAAACGCACTTCGAGGGATTTATTACCACACCATAATCCTGAAGGCGCTGAAAAAGGATCCGCAGGTGTTCCTTGTGAAGAGTCTCATTCTTGGAAAAAACGAGAATATCATCCACGTAAGGGAAACAAAAATCAAGACCCCGTGTGACCTCATCAATAAATCTTTGGAAAGTCTGGCCAGCGTTTCTAAGCCCAAAAGTCATAAATGGAAACTCAAAGAGGCCAAACGGGGTGATGATAGCTGTTTTCGATATGTCTTCCTCCGCTACAGGGATTTGGTGGTACGCTTTGACCAAATCGAGGGTGCTGAATATGGTAGCTCCGTTTAAGCTGTTGGCAAAGTCATTAATGTGCCGAACAGGGTACCTATCTGGAATGGTTCTGGCATTCAGACTGCGATAATCGCCACAAGGACGCCAGGATTCATCCTTTTTCAAAGTCATATGAAGGGGAGATGACCATGCACTCTTCGACGGACGAGCGGTACCGGAGCGTACCATATCCTCAAACTCTTTCTTGGCAGAAGCCAATTTTTGAGGGGCTAGACGACGAGGCCGACAACATACTGGAGGACCCTCTGTGGTCTTGATAAAATGCACAGTGTCGTGTTTAATTACCGTCGGGAAACCAGGTGGTTTGAATACATCTGAGAACTCTGTGAGTAAATGTGCAAATTCCGAATTATTCAAAGATATAGCCTTGACGCTGGCCTGGTCAGAATTTGCAGCAGTAACGCGCGCTGATAAACCGGTAGTGCCATCTACAAGTCGTTGGGTTCTACAATCTGGTAACAAATGATAATATGCTAGGAAATCAGACCCTATAATAGCACTGCTCACATCAGCAATGACAAATCGCCAAACAAAAGAACGGCGCAATGAAAAATCTAATGTTAGGGTCAAAGTTCCGTAGGTCTTTAATGGACTACCATTAGCAGCGCTAAGGCTATAATCCGAGGGTTTCCTCCGAACAGGAAACCAGCAATGAGGGAAACAGCATAAATCCGATCCAGTATCAATAAGAAATTGACGTTTAGAGACTTTATCAGTGGCAAATAAGCGGCGGCCTTTACTTTGACTGGAATCGCAATCAGTTGCCGCTGCTACTGATTGCGATTCAAATTTGCCGATTTCCATGCACACGGAGGAATGCAGTTACTTGCATTATTTGCAAACCTTTTGTGATACCAACACAACTTTGCTGCAGCGGGACCATCTCGTGGAGAAGAAGATCTTTTTCTCGAAGCAGATCGGCTACGAATCGGACGCCGACCTCGAACCACAGACAACGCCGCCACCTGTTTGCTCAATTCCTCAAGTCGTTGCTCCAAAACACTAAATGCAGGCTGAGAACTAGTCGCATTATCAGACACGGCATGCACGCTAACTGGCGTTACTTCTATTATCTTGTCCGCTAAGTCCGACAATTTGTCTAAGCCTAGTTCCGACTGTACAGCAAGAATTGCTTGAACCTGGGCGGGCAAACGGCGGAGCCATAATTCCCGTAATATGTTTTCATCATTAAGTGAAGTTCCAGCTAGCGATCGCAGATGTCGCAGGAACTGAGATGGTTTTTTATCCCCGAGCTCTTCGATACTTAAAAGCTGCCTTACTCGCTGCTCCTGCGTCGCTGATAAGCGTTTCAAAAGGGTGTCCTTTAACAAGTCATATTTCCCCTCTTTTGGAGGATTTGCTATGATATCCTGCACTTCTATAGCCACAGGCTGGTCCAACTGACCAATCAGATGATAGTACTTCGTTGCATCGCAAGTGATGCCAGCAAGATGAAATTGAGCCTCTGCCTGTCCAAACCAAACCAACGGTGCATTTAACCAAAACGCTGGCAATTTAACTGCCACCTTACAAACCTGCGGCGTGGAAACCTGATTGCTGGGATTCTGGTCAATTTGTTCCTGTAAAACCTTATTTACAGCTATCTGTTTCTCCAGCTCTGCCTTAAGTTCATCCATGATGAATTATTGATAAAAAGATTAAATGCTCTCTTATATTCAACCTAAACTGACATAAAAAAGGGTTATCTATCCATTAAGCCACAAAAGGCAACAAATCAATAATAAAAATGGTTACAACTTAATACTAGCTGGTTACTATATCAATACTACATTAATAATGTTTAAAATTATCCTTTCACAACAGGTTAATTTAAAAAAAAAAAACTTGTATCTTGTAAAAAAATATTACTAGGTACGCTAAAAAGTAAATCGCACAGAACGCACACAAAATATTTTTACAATTTTTGCTAATAGGAAGTCTTTGAAAAATGCACCAAAAAATTACACCAACTTCCACTTGCTTGTATCCAATTGTCATGCAAACTTTCCTTGATGCTTGTCTTAGAAATTGTGCATGTATCCAAATGTAACGATAGTCGGCAAGACAGCGTAGAAAAGGGAAAAAATGGCGTACAATACCTCGTATCAGAACAACTCTTTCCGTTTCTAAAAATCTTTCAGAATTTCCTTCTCCATGCAAGCTCTGTGCAGAAAAAGAACTTCTCTATGCTCCACTCGGGCGATATTTCAACAATCCAAGGCAATAATTCATCACAGGAAAATGTCGAAAACAGCAAAAAGCTGCTGCAAAATTTTGCAGTAGGCCGTAGCATTTACGCTCGGGGTCACCAGTTTGGGAGTCGGATTGCACCGCTCCTTCTTCATAAACTTAATGCGAGTTCAGTTATTAATTAAAACAGCCTCTGAGTTTTATATTCGCTGTATTATTAAAGAATTCACAATAATCATTATAATGGAGAAATTAGCCGCCATGAGCATGACCTACTAGATTTTTACATAGTGATGTCAAACATTGTATCACAAATAACATTAACAGAATAGTGATGTTCTTCTACACAAATTATAGACTAAAAATAACAGGACGGAAATCCGCCACAGATTCATATTTTATATTTATTGTTTTCTGTTATTTTCTTTTATTATAAGAATAAAGCTGTGATACTGGTTTCAATGTTTTTATTGAAAAAATAAATATCTTTAGTAAGCTTTTTTGATTGCTATAAAAATAAAGACGTAAAAAAACAAATCTTCAAAATTTTAAATTAAAGAAAAAATACGATTACGATTCATTCGGTAGGAATCGAACTCAACTTTAGTCGTTTGAAAGGCAATGCATCTACACATTATGCTATGGGAGATGTTGAAGTATAACGTGAAATAGTGAGTGCGATGATTACTAATACTTTTATTTTGACCTTAGTTGCGGGTTCGTTTTTTTATTTCTGCTGTCTATTAGTTAAAATGAACGCCATCTCGTTGGTATAGTATGAACTACTGTTTCTAGCCGAATATCTGCTTCAAAGGATTAGCGTCCTTATGGTAGGTATGCTGCCCTCCAAATCATAAACGACGTGGAGACCATTTCACTGTTCGGAGAAATAAGCCTGCAAAGTTTTTACTAAATCTTACACTGTCACGACTACTACAAAGCTTTTTTTTCGCAAGTAAGTACTTTTTTCGGTAAAACTAACCTCCCAGATTCCAAATTTATCACAATATTTTGATTAACTTTAGACAGTTCCTGTTAAATAAATAAAATGTACTTACGGCCTAGCGACACATTGACTTTTAAGTATGCTTTACAAGGCATAAACGCCGTGGAGTTGTTACTTACGGCGTTTATGTGTAGGATTTCTGCTTTAGATTTACCTTAGTCATACCGTAAGGTATCTTACTGCGTTTATAAGTAGGAAGTATTTGCGTTTGAACAAGACAGGCGGTTAGTATAAACTTTACTGTACGAACAATTTGTGATAATTTGATAAATAATATTATGTAAGGGGCACGAATCAATAATATAATGATAAAAGGTATGTATTCAAAAGATAAATATTATAATAAATATTATATAAATCTCGATTATTATATGAATCTCGAATATCTCGAATAAATAATATTATAGGGAATGACGGAATCAGCAATCACGAAAATCCAAGATGGCGGATCCCAAATGGCGCCTGATAAAAAAATGCTCCGATCAGGCTGCAATTTGGCTGGTGAGAGGTCATTGAAGTACTAATTCTATATTTTTAGCTCGTTTTTCTAATCCACCGTTTTTCAAGATGGCTGCCATACAAGGGTATTTTGTATGAAGAACTTTGATCAGGTCTGGCGTGGAAACAGTTGGTCGTAGTGGGAGTGAATAGCACTATTCTGTATTTGAATGTGTTGTATTATTATTTCTGTGGTCCTCTCCCCCCCCCCCCCCTACGAGGAAATGTTTACGCGCTAGAATCGATTAAAGTTTTTTTCCTATCATTCCCTATAACAATTATTCAAGCACTCTCCATCTATCTCTCATCGTTTAGGAGATATTCGCCTTTTTATTTTGTACTGCAGACATCTTGTTTTCCGCCATTTTGTTTTTTGTTTCACCGCGATGTGAATTTGACCAGGGTGTGATCCAAACTTTTTTCGAGCACCACTCCTATATTATTGAAATACTGTAATTGCTCCTATAGTAACCTAACCAACCCTGCCTGCAGACCCATAGAGTGTCCCACCAGGGCAACATATCTCAAAAGTTACCTTAGGATGTGTAAAACCAGTCTGAGACCCATTCATCCAATCACGCCAGTTTGCAAGCTTTTCCGGTTAACCGCCGTACTATAAGGATCAAAATCAGAACAAAGCTTGCAAACTGGCATGATGGATTGAAAGAGACTCACACTGGTAGTACATATCCTAACGTAACTTTTTAACTTTTAAGAAGTGTTGCCTCGGTGGGTACACTCCCTGGGTGTGCAAGCAGGGTCGGTTACGTTACTATAGGAGCCTACATAGGAGCAACAAATTTTAGAGCACACCTTGGTTCAATTCACATTGTGGTGAAAAAATTCCATCGTGGTGAAGAAAATAAGATGGCCGCCATACAAAATAATAAGTCGAATATATCTAAGGCTCGTATTTATAAAGCGATCTCAAGAGTGAGAGCAATATTGAGTGCGGATTTGACAGGTAATTTTGTACTGGAATGACATTTCTGATACGAACTCAAACTCGCTGTCGCTCTTGAGAGCTGATTATAAATACGGGCCTATGACCGTAAGAGATAGATGAAAAGTGTTCGAATAAATGACTTAGGGGATGATAATAACAACTTCCAGTGATGAAGAAAATTCAAGATGGCGGATCCTAAATTGCGCCTGATAAAAAAAATGCTCCGATCAAGCTGAAATTTTGCAGGTGAGAGGTAGTTAAAGTACTGATTCGATATTTATAGTAAATCGGAGCATTTTTTAGTATCAGGTGCCATTTTGGATCCGCCATCTTGGATTTTCGTGATCACCAGAAGTTGCCCATTATCATCTCCTATGACATTTATTCGAACGTTTCCTATCTATCTCTCATCGTCTAGGAGATATTCGTCTTGTTATTTTGTATGGTGACCATCTTTTTTCCGCTTTTTTTGTTTGTTTTTTTTTACCGCGATCTGAATTGGACCATGGTGTGCTCCAAAGTTTGTTCGAGCACAACTCCTACATCAGTGAAATACTGTAATTGCTCCTATAGTAACCTAACTGACCCTGTCTCTAGACCCAGGAAGTATACCCAGGGCAACACTTCTTTAAAATTGCCTTAAAATATGTTCTACCAGTGTGAGACCCTTAATTCAACCCAATCATGCCAGTTTGCGAGCTTTGTCCTGTTTTTTATCCTTAGCTGCCGTACTATAGAGGAAGCGAGATAGAGAAACACCTGTGCAAGCGGCATAGTTTGCAAGCTTATTCTACAGACTAGGTACCACCTGATCGAAAACCGATGGTCACACTGTTTATAAATAAGCGCGAAAATTAATAACGCATTTTTCTCTTACGTGTAAACGGCATAATTACTCCCACGGCATTCATGCTATGGATAGAGAACTGTTGGAATAACATTTTATTACGTATCAACGACTTATGAGCTCCCACTGCCTTTATGCTATGGATGTCATAAAGTTTGCATCAATTAATAGTATAGAATAAAGAGCTTACCTGCACCCACGTCATTTATGCTTAGGAAAGGTGAGCAAAAAAGGTGGCGCTCTACAATTTCAACAGGCGTAAGATCACTTATTCCACACATGCTAAGTAAAATCGATATCGAGGGTGGACCCACGGCGTTGATGATTTTTGTTTTTCTTATTTCTAATATAGCTAGCAAAAAACGGGTTTCATTCCCGGGTAGATTTTCCCGCGCTGATGCAGAATATGTAATAAACTCATTTTTGAAAAAAATGCCCCACGTCGTTTATGATTTGGAGGGCAGTATGCTATTTTGCAGCCGAGTGTACCAATTTTACGAAATTTACTTACCATAATAAGCAATTTATGGTTAGTAAAAATCAACGAAAAGGGGTTGAAAGAATCTTGCAGATAATATATATTTTTGTACTATAGGTTCAGCCTTTTTTGAGATACGAGGTAATAAAGAAAAAGTCAAATGAAAATACCTTTCAATTTGTCTTTCTACAATATTACCTGAAGGTGGTTTTGTTTGAAATTAAAATTAAAATTATGTTTATAATTTTATTTTAAAATTGGAACTTGATCGAGTCAGATGCCCGAATGGGCCAGACGCGTGGTGGAACGCCAAAGATAATATAAATACACTACGTTTGACGCGTGAGGGCCGACGTCACGTCACTGATGTCTGCGAATTGAGCTTTTTCTGTGAAAATTGCGAATGCTTTCTTCGATTTCTACTTTGGTTGTAGAAATTATTATCATCGAAGGTGCAATGGTACCACATTCTATTGTGCCATTATAAGGGGATGCTGCTTGCCTCTTTCGAGCATTATCTTATCATCCATCACTAATACATTGTAATTTTATATCTGTTGTGTATGTAGGTATGTATGTTAGTTTATTTGTTTGTTTCTTAATTTGTCATCATTGAACTCGAAAATTAATGGACATATTTTTATAATTCTTTCACTATTGGAAAGCTACGCTCACTGTGCGATGCGCGTGCATAGCAATATCAGGTTTTTACTACGGAAAATATCACACTCATACATAAATAAAGGAATCTTTTAGATGTGGTCATACTAACAGCTACATGGCAATAACCTGATCAAGGACAAAAGCAAATTTTTACCGCGGGAACTCAATCCCACGGGAAAACTCTTTTAGCTGCGGGTGAAACCGCGGGGCGGAAAGCTAGTACCTACCCTATAAAAACCTATTTTATATTCTATCTCATGTCTATCCTCAGAACAATAACTAAAGCAACTGAGTGTCTATCAATGGTAAATCTATGGTAAACGCTGGCCCCATGCGCTGGCCAAAATTCCATTTTTTAAAAACAGTTCTGTTCTGTCTTGTCAAAATAAGCACAGAGTAACTAATAGTATTTTTTTTGTTCAGTTTTTCCAAATCTGTTGTATCATTGTTGTATTTTGTAAAATAGTTTAGAAAAAGGACAAACAGTATGCAATCTGATTGGTTATATTTCATTTTTATTATTAATATTTTGATACTTTGTCAAGATGCACGGCGAGCGAGTGCTTGTTCGATCGAGCTTAACAACAAAGTCACTGAACAATGGGGTTGTGTGCTTAATGGTCTGATCACGAGAAAAGAATTAGACGCGGCCTGTCATAACATGGATATCTTCTTGAAGAAGTGCAAAGACTTTACTGATGATGATGATGAAAACAATACCATAGCGGATAACTATGAATTTTATAAAAATCAATCTCTACATTGTACTGAAGAAGAAAAAGGTTTTATTATGCAAGCGGAGGGGGACTATAACGAAACTGAAAAACGAAAACTTCAGTCTTATAACGAAAAACATGGTTGTGCCGCTGTATTCGCTGGCGGAACTACGAGTAATGCTTCGCCTGCTGTTGGCATTATTTTGCTTGCCGTCACCGTAAAAAATTGCATATTCCGCCAGGTGGCGCTTCAGTGAAAATCTGATCATAAAGTAACTTATTATCTTCGTATAAGCCGTGCGTTTAAAGAAACAATCTGAAAATGGCGTCGGCTCGCATCGTGATTGGTCCGCCTCGCATGCGTTCTCGCTCTACCTAATAGAGAGTGAGCGAGAACGCATGTTGTACTTTAGAATAAATTATGAGTAAAAACTCAATTGAAGTACCAAAATATGTGCGTAATAATTCAAATCGCGTGTGAAACTGTTTGTGATAGTTTTTCTATAGTATATCAATAATCGTTTAAAATTTTGAAGTAATAAACAGTGAAAGAATAATAATTTCTGCTTTAAACTTTACTCTGAGTACTCTATAAACGAATAGTAAAAAAATATAAAATAATATTATATTAGTGCTAGTGTGTCTATTTTTAAATTTTAACCGACTTCAAAAAAGGAGGAGATTCTCAATTCGGTTGTATGTTTTTTTTATTATTAAAAGGTTCGGGTGGAATCTTGCAACTCAATTTTGAAGCAGTTATCTTCAACCGATTGAGCTGAAATTTTGAACACTTATGTTAATCCGGTGACAATGCAATATTATGATATCATCAAGCTGATCTCGTAATGGAGTTGACAGATATCCACTGGATCTCCCCATGGAAAGTGATATGATATCTAAATTTAGGCTCATTGACCTCAAATGGGCTCAATATATTTGTTGTCTTAAGCGGTTTCTATTACACATGATGACCAGGGTTAAATGATGAAGCCGACAGGTAGCCGTCGGAACTGCCTCGTCGGAAGTAATACGATAGCTGAGTGTGGGCTCATTATATTTGTTGTCTTGAGCAGTTTCTATTATACATTATAACGAGCTTGCCACAGAAAAAAAAGGGCAGGAGAATAAATATTTAGAACAGTTTTTTGAAGTCGTTACCGCTATGGCGCATCTCGACTCGACTCCCCCAGTCCCCGTGTCGGCTTGCCCCTAGCTTGAAGTCCCTCACAGAAAGAGAAAAGTTTAAATGTGTTTTTAAAATAGTCAACGTAGCAAGACGGGGAGGATATAATCGTGGGAATCTAAAATTCCCATGATTAGACGTAAACTTAGCAAGTAAGTTACAACTATTTCCTGACTATTATTTCAAACAACCCTTATTATAGACACAGTAAAACTATAATCTATTTCAAAACGCACACATCATTATGTCCAACACAGCAGAATAAATGATTCGGCATGGATCCATTCATAACAACATAATGAAAACAGTCGGATTGTCCGTTGGTCCGCGAGTATGTTCGGGACGGCAACGGACCCGCGAAGTCTAATCGGATCCTCAGATCCCTCGAATATGTGCCCCTAATCCCTTCGAAGCCAACCCCAATATCTGTTAGTAGCAGATTGTGTGGCTATTATACGACCAAACTAATATAGGTATTTTGGAAACGGAAATAATAGGTACGTACGGTATAACTCATACAATATCTATGTATTAAACCATTTAATTTTTGGAACCTGTAAAGTTGAAACTAGCTTGGCCTTTATGTCTATGCAAGTATAAATAATCAGATTTTGAGACTGACAGCTAGGTTTAGATCGTATTAATGTAATTTCTGTACAAAACGGCGTGCCAAACCTTATCTTACTTAACATTGCTCTCAATCTTGAGATCGCTTCAGTAATTTGAGCCGTTATGTTTTAATTATGTTCAAGTATTGAAATTTATCTTACTTTTTCGCCGAGGAGCTGAAAATCTGTGGGGAAGTAGTATTCTACAATAAAATCCTATTTATGAACATTAAGTACCTTCACAAATATTTCATCCCAGACGTTCAAAACGAGACAGAAACAAACAACTAAAGTTACATTCCCGGATATCTGCTGGGAATTCATATCATAGAAGAAATAAGTTACTACGAACACTTAGGAAAAATAAGCGTCAATTCAATTTTGTGGTATAAAGCTAGAAGGATTTTTAGAGATGATTTGAAAATTTAAATTTAATACGTAGCTCTATCCAATATCCAAAAAACATGTACTTAGGCATCATCATTATGAAAAAAGTCTGCTGCTACTTGCCTAAACAGTTACTTAGAGTCCAGAACGGAATATGGTTCTAGGCACTTAGCTTGACGATTACAGCTAGTGCAAGGGAACTCTATTCTAAAGGGTACCTATTTCTTCGTCAACATTTATTTCGCCTTCGGGACAGCCATGGCGGTATGTAATGGTAAAATAATAAAAAAAAACTCAAAGGAAAGGTCATTGTCCCTATCCCAGCTAACGGCTAATGAATTCCATTGTCATAGAACAAACAGTGCCACTCATTTGCGATTCTCATTTAGACGCGCCCAAGGCAGCTTCTCAGGTATTGTAAAATGTTTTAAATACCTTATTCTTGATAATAATAGGCCTCATTGTGATTAACCCTCGTTATTCTGATTTTTGTAGGCGAGAATAAAATAATATTTTCTGTGGGTTTAATAAAAATACACATGTTAATTCATTTAGAAAAGCTACGACCAACTGAGATTTCTAAAATTACGTTTAAATAAATAGCATGCTAGAAGTTTCATGTAACATTTAAAACATCATACCACTTTCTTATACCATGATACCACATAGGGACGTCCATGGTACGTCGATATGACAGCCGTTAATAGTGTATATAGATATTTTATTATGTTTTTATTTTATTTTAGAGGAGAAACAAAAATATGTACTTCTGTTAAAATTTGTTAGAAATTTTACGGCACAAAATCGTTACAGTGTAGGCTTGTAGAGTGTATAAACACATTAACACAAATAGGTACTTTCACCACCTTTTACCCAACACTGACGAATGGTGTCGCTTTTAATTTAATTTTCCACCTTATGCACTATGTCCATTCTATTTATACAGGGCCTTTATTTGCGAGTCTGCTAAAAGCGTGTCTTCCGTAATTTTGCTAAAAGGGATCGAGTTTCACATCCTGCCCACCTCCTACCTACATTTATATGTTAATTGTGATTTCGTACCCCTTAATAATAGAAATGTCCGGCAATGAGTATGACCCATACAGAGTTTTATATATTTTCATGGCATAAATATTAAAGGAGCGTGCATATGACGTGCAGTACAGTGACAGGTATTATTGGGCAGTTAAAAAATATAATTTATATAAAACTGCTCTACTTTGTTAATAATTTTTTTGGTGGGAATGAAACTCAAAATTTTTATACTTATAACTGTTATTTATCAAAACTTCTATTTAGTTGTATCTTATTATTTATCTATATTCTGAAAAAATAACTGCAGACTTAAGAGGCTAAGGGCGCTTTTCCACTAGACGGCACGTCAACGGCAACGGTGATGGAACGGTACCGTCGACGATATCGTAGGTGAGATAATGTATGAAAATCAATGAAATTATATGACTCGCTTTTCCACTTGCCGGCACGGCACCATCACGGCATGTCATCGATTCCCATAGATATTGTCACGTGATCGTCACCGTGCCGTCGCCGTTGCCGTTGACGTGCCGTCTAGTGGAAAAGCGCCCTTATGACAGCTTTCCAGCAAACCAGTTGGTAATTCAACGAAACTGAAGAACTTTCACCAGGATAATTTTTAAGAAAATAAAAAGAAATACCAATTTATACAACTTATATGGGGAACCCAAAAATTTGTTTCAGTTGCTGAAACAAGATCCTAGTGGAAGTGTTTTTTTGTTGACTGAACAACTTGCCACTCTGTTCCTTACATCCGGTACTAGCAAAAAAAGCTGGCCATGTACAAAAAACCACTGTCACCGTCGTTATTCGTACCAGTCCTCTAAAAGGGGGGTAACGGCTCGTGTACGAATTATCCATGAAGGGTCAGCAGACGAATTGAAATTGAGCATTTCCTTCCTGCATTATTTAGTCTGTGGCTTCTCTGTCCAGGCAATTTGAGACCATTTTCTGTGTATGTTATTTGGTTCCTTAAGTTTAAAAATGCGCTGTCAGAGCTTTTTGACCGTCTGTGAGGCCTCTGTTGTGGTTTACTGTGAGAGACAGCGATCAGGAGTCGTATTTTTGAATCGCTCGAATCGAATTCGCATACGAAAGGCTAACATTTTCGCGTGGCAAATTGTATGAAAATTATATGTAAAAGTTACTCTTTCGTATGCGCATTGGACTTCGAGTGATTGAAAAATACGACTCCTTGACAGATTTTTATTACACGGTATAAGAATAACCTTTTTTGTGTACATTGTCATCAAAATGAATAGTACAAACGAGATAGAATAGTGAGAAGTCTCATGGACAGTTTTATAAAAGTCTAGACTTAGTAACTAAATCAAAAAGCGCACATTAAAATCTAACCTGTGTGTTAACTTTTCACTTTATACTTTGCATTTATCACCATTAGGATTCTCTTTTAAATACTTCACGCTCTTGACAGAGTTGGATCCCGACAGACACAAGTCTGGGTAGAAACTTTGAAAACCTATTCAGGGTCTGATTCTGTAAACTATTTATCTAGCTAGAGGTTTATTCATTTTTAAATTATTATTGTGAATGGTTTCTCGTCAACATTCGTCCCACCACTTTACTCGTGACTACGGAGCGTGAAACCGCTCTAAAATATCGACGTACCTAATCAAAACAAATATTATCGGGGCAATAACACCGTTAAAAATAATGATTTAAATAAAGGTGTTTAAAATTTTATTGCCATTTCTGACTGTAAATTAAGAAAAAAATACTGTGCGTGCATCGAAAAGAGAATAGACGATGGATCAGGGTAGAGTGAATCGATATTTTTGTCATCCAAATTATTTATAATATTATCCAAAATATTTTTCTTCTTTATTGTTGTCAAACTGATAAAATAACTCGATCACCACACTTGAAGATCGTTCTTGCTATATTTCTTAAACCGCCCTATGGACTTCTGAGATAACAAACACTATGTGTACCAAACTATTCATAAAAATTTTGTGCAGTGCAATTACAGACCTAGTAGAATTGCTACCTATGCAGTGGGCGCACTCGGAAAAGAACCATTAGTATTAATAACACAACGTTCGGTCTCATTAAACTTAGTACCACCACTGTACTACAGACGCGCTGTACTGTAGGTATGTTTCGCGGCTACTAGCAGAAATGCTATACTTTATATCAAAGGGTAAACGAAGCGGTGCGGGCCGGTGTGATTGAAAATATGCAAGATATCTACAGGATGTAACAGAGAATGTATATGCACACTGAAGGATATGAATTTGTCTATGAAATTGGACGACTTTTCCTGAGGAACATGGAAAGTAGGAAAATCAAAATACGAATAGAAGCCTACAGTAACACAATAAGACGACACCTAATGTAAGTATAATTTTCTCTAACAATTTCGTGGGCACCAATGAACTTATAAAAACCCATAAAAGAGAATCTCCATTAAAAACCAAATGTCTGAGTTTCCAAAATTTTTGATTGAATATCGGAATAAGTATAAAGTTTACCTGAATTATTATGAATGCCAAATTTTGTCAAGGAATTGAAACAGAAACGAAATAAAAATTGCAAAGCAAGTTTACAGTTTCAGAAATACCAGCAGAAACGAAACAAGAAAGTCGAACACAGAAACACAGACTCTTTCTAGTTTCTTTTACGTTTTCCGTAATTTTTACAAAAAACTGCTCGCAGCAAAAAGAAGAGCTACATAGAGATGAATAAGACGAATGCTCCATGCCATGCTACATATATATTAATGTGTCTGATGTCTGTGTTTATTTAATACTTTGCAGATAAATGCTATACTTTTTTGTGATTTTTATTTGTACATTTATTATAGATTTTTTGCACTCACAGTGCTATATTATTTCTAAATAATATTAGAAATAACAAATCAAAAATTTCATCCGCCAACAGGATTTAAATTCTGAAAATATAATTATGTTTTATATTGATAAATTTATAAAGTAGAAAAATTTACGTGTGGTACATTTTTCACCATTCATAAGCTAGAAAAACGGCTTTTAATCCACAAAGAAAATCTCATTAATCTGCAGTGAAAAATAGGTAAAAAAAACATACTCTTTACCTTCCTTTACAAGTTTCTAACTCCTATTATTATGCGAGCAGTGTGACCTACTTGCTTATTTTCTCCATACTATTATTCTCAGTGACAAGTTTCACACCAGACGATGTGTAACTAAATAAGATTGATACATTTAGTTCTGTAGCGTAGTGTGAGCCATTCTTTATAAATAACTGAAACTTTCACAATAATACAGTCATCTTTTTTCTTTTTCTATAAAAGGGGAAGGATTTCAATTTATTTTTATTTTTCGGTTTGTAAAGAAAAAACTCAAAACTGTGGCCTATTTAAAAAAAAATCACTATTAGAAAGGCGAATGTAACCTTGAGTAACAAAGGCTACTTTTTATCGCGCGAAAATGCCTGATTCCTACGGGAAAACTCATTATGCCGCGTGTGAATCTGCGGCGCAAAAACTAAGTCATTATTTGTTTTTTTTTTCACATATTTTCTTGACATCATTTTATAAGGTTACTAGCTTTCCGCCCCGCGGTTTCACCCGCAGCTAAGAGTTTTCCCGTGGGATTGAGTTCCCGCGCTGTTCCTACCTTTAAAATTGACGGAATTTCAATACAAACTTCCATCCCCTATTTAACCCCCTTAGGGGTGGAAAATACAAAAACGCTGAAACACGTGTTCATTATTTTTTAATCTTTAGCCCAAAAACAAAATAGGAAGATCCTGCCATCAAAATTGACGGAATTTCCATACAAACTTCCATCCCCTATTTAACCCTCTTAGGGGTGAAAAATACAAAAATGCTGAAACACGTATAAATTATTTTTTAATCATTAGCCTAAATTCAAAATTTGAAGATCCAACCTTCAAAATTGACGGACTTTCATACAAACTTCAACCCCCCTTTTTACCCGTTTAGGGAGGGAAAATCCGGAAATCCTTTCTTAGTGGGAGGTTACGTTATAAGAGGAACTTGCTCTCTAAGTTTAATGATTCTAGCTTTTGTAGTTTAGGCTCTGCTTTGATGAATCAGTCAGTCAGTCAGTCAGTAAGGACAAACGATTTTATAAGTTTAGATAAATCCAAGTTATAAATAGATGCTTAAAGTGACACATCATATTTTTATTTGACTAGCCCGATGCTCTTTTATCTAGTCAGATGAAATCCTTCAACTGCCTAACGTGAGTGATATTTCGGGCGCAAAAGAGCAAGTCACGGTCATCAATCTTTCATTCAGAGTAAATAGAGATTTTGACCGGATTAGTGAAAGAAATATTTACGGGGTGTAAGAGACAGCGTACAGAAAACTTATAGAGGCTGTTTAGTTAACGAAACTGAACAAGGCCAGGTTTTTTTTTTTTTTTTTTTCAGAAAATGAAAATTAAGTTATTTGTTACATCTATCTCGATCAGACAACTTGTATGGAAAACCCATTTTCTTTTTTATTTCCTGAAAGAGTTTCCTGGTGAATGTTGTTCAATTTTGTTGACTATTTTCGGTAATATGTAGTAAAATGAGACAAGATAAATGTTTGGCCTAGTTTTAAACTAAATAATGTTATACGTAAACGTATTTAGCTACAAAACTAAAGAAAATCCACCGAAAGAAAATAGTGTAGGAGATTTTCGTCAAAGCTTCCAGACTAGACTTTTCTTGGTCTGGATTTGTCAAAGTTTTAGATACGTCGTAGCGGTTGCTACGTTTGCTACGCCGTAGTAAATACTACGCAAATACACAAACAAGAGTTTGAAGGCGATCAATCTAACCACTTCAGCACTTCTTTCTTTTATAAGGCACTTTATTTTACTAACGGTAAAGGCTTTTTGTTGGAATTAGAATAAGCAAAGTATTACTTTGATGATTAGAATTGTTTTCAACTTAGTAATAGAGATTTTTTTGCACCTTCCTTGTCATTTCCACATGCCCTAAGGTAGACTGGTAGATAATGCCTTTGCGTATAAAGTTAAATAAATAAAATAAATGCCACGTAGGTAGGTAGCATTCGGAAACTCCTAAAAATTAAACATACGTTCCAAAAACAACAAGTTTCCTTCCCAATTGTCGATAATAAACCTCATTCCAGCCACGTTACTGTTGTTTAATTGTTTCCTGAACATCGCCCGGCCATAATGCGGCCAATTATTGCTAAACATGGCCCTACACTGGTGGCCATTTTGTAAAACAATCATGCGGGCAGCGATAGGCTTTTATTGTTTACGAGCACACAAAATACTAATTAGCTAAACAATAAAATATTATTATGGGAGAATGATTAGCATGTTTTTGTTTTAATTTTATAGAATTCTTTCCACCCTCGTGATTCGTTTACCTTTTAAAGTTTTAAACTTATTTCAAGGTTTTGTATACTTATTTACTTACATTATAAAACATCAAGAACTTGTGAGAATTCCTCGATGGTTTTTCGTTATATCCCTAATACAAAAATGTAATATGACCCGTGTGTCATCCATATGTTGTTCATTCACACGTGTACACGGTGGGGCGGAAGAGACCCACCTGTCGCGTGAAAATTTTTCAACAATAAAATAAATCTCAGTATACTACAGCCTAGGGCGTTGACCCCCGCCAACCGCAAGTTAGAAGCATAAGCGTTTGCAGTTTAAATGGTAAGAAAAGTAATATCTACTTTGATTTAAAAAAAAATACTTTTCTCAAACATGCATGAAAATAGTCTTATTCCTTATGCAAAATCAATACGCAAAGTTTGACATTTACGGTTTCTCAAAAAAAAAAAAACTTTTTTATTTTTTTCATAGAACTCGTCTTTTTCAAATTTCGAACAACAAAGCGCTCCGTCAAAGTACAAAACGCCATTTCTCCATGCCAAAACTAGTACACTTGCGTTTAGTTTCAACCATTTGCATTTGTGTTGACCTAGCACTGAGGTACGCCATAGATTTTTTATTTATGTATTTCCCTGCATTAATTTGAGAAAAGCACTATGTAAGCCTCGGCGGAAATAGCAATTGCCTGACTCGTATTATTGAAGTCCTCGCCTGCAGCTCGGACTTCAATCCCTACTCGTCCGTCAATTGCTGGTTTTCCATGCCTCGACAACAATTTACTATTAACTCATTATAAATATTATTATTAAATTAACACATAAAAGTCTTGAAAAATAATTTTAATATGGATAATACATTATTTTATAAGTAGAAAGTATTTCAGTTTATGTATTTATTGTAAAGGCTGGTTAACTATAGCTTTATTTTCTTTTCAGCTGAAAGGTATATAAGAATACCTGATAAAAAATCGCTGTGAGCTTATATTGTAAAGCCTCCAAAGTGTTCTGTCAGCATACAAATTATGTCGGGCCCATTTGCGAACACGCTGCTTTTCTGTCATAAACACGAATTGTAAGATGAATAATGCCTTTCAAATATAAATCTTCTTCATTTCCTTTTCTTTGCTATTTTTTCTTGGCTACACAATGCGATATTAGTCACAGGAAGAGCACAATGCTAGACGATAACATAGTCTAGTCTTTGATAGTCAGTAGCAATTATATCAACAATGAAATTCTTGTATTGGGGTCTTTATTGGGGTGCTATGGATATATAGTTTCACCTATATCCTTACTGGATAGCCAGAGCGTAAGAGTCTAGTCTTCTCTTCTTCTTCTTCTTTTTTTAATTGCAATTTCGTCAATGCAAGTCTGACAATCAATTGAGGACAATTTCAGTTTGAAATCTGTAATCGCTCATTCATAATGTTGTCAGCTCACCGCAATTGCATTACACTTAAACCCTCGTTTCCTTCTACTGATTTCTGCAGTATGACCGGGAAGAGAATCATCTCGAACAATCTATGTTTCTGTAATTCTCCCAGTCCAGCATAGATAAGTATGCCTTGTACAGAAACAAAATCAGCCGCACAGCCACTACTGTCAACAACCTAGATGATATGCTGCTCAAGTCGATACCAGTGCGTATAAAAATACCTCAAACTCTTCAGAGACTTTGCCGGATACGCTGCTCTGCCGAAATCTAATATTTATCGGTTACTTAGCCTCGGTTCAATTTCGTGTGTAATAGTGTATTAATAATATATTATTGTTCCAAGCCTGACGGGTAGTGACGTTTCTGCCTGTTTTTTTGATCTATTTGTGACAGAAATTATTTCATATTTTATTTTACAGGGAGAGTACTAAAAGTAGTCTTTGATTTCATAATAGAAAGCCAGTCAGTAGTTACTCTTATTAACAAAACACTTTCCTCATTAGTTCCACGGAAGTATAGTGTAGTGTAAACAAAGATTTATTGTTCTTCACCAAATCGAATATCATTATTATTAACTACTATAATGATTTCTCTCAGTTCATTTTAAACCCTATCAAAACAAAATCTTTGTTCAAACAAAGGTTCTGCAGGTAATTTAGGAGAAGAGTTTCAAAGTAACTGGAAGTTGGCTACTGAAGGTGGTGACTGCAAAATTATTATAAACTTTCACCATTAAGTACCTCCCCACTGATAAAGAGCAACTTTATTCGGGAAATAAATCATTTATTAGGTGCAAAGTACTGTTTTTGTTACGTTCAAAGTGAGAAAGTCGATTGCTTTAAAAAATACCATGAATATTTTGCTATGCTGAATAAATTGGCCTGCCTTACAAAATGACTCATGCAAATGGCATCATTTTGTATGGGAAATCCTAATTTTTTCCATATTTCGATCTTTGTCCTTTAGTGAAATTGAAATTGAAATAAATTGAAATTAAATTAAATTGAAATTGTTTAGTTTCATTAACAGGTTCACACCATAAATCTTGGCCACCATTATTTTTACACCCAGTAAAGTGATATTATAACGTTCACAATCCTTATTGTAAAGGAAAGATATATTTTTAGCTGCAAAAATATAAAACAAGTTACACTACGGCACCAAGCTAAGCCAGACAAACCATAAAATTTGGGATGAGAATCTCATAAAATATTAATTAATACAACTTTACCTTGCGACGTACATACTTGACAAAGAATATGTAATAAAATTACGGAATAAACTTTTAAGATGAAGGGTCGGCTAAAGAATCTACGTTGGCTTGAAAAATATGGAGTAAGTAAATGTGGAGTGAAAGGTAACTATTTTAGAAGATTAAGAAAATTCACCTCTCAAGTTGCTGCAGAAAACATTTTAAAAATGGTTCTGAAGAAATAATCAATTAGTGTCTCCGAAAAATAAGTTTAAGATAAAACTTGTAAAGAAGCCGTGAAAAAAAATCAATAATTTTATTTATAAAAATAATTGAAACAATAAGATTTTTTTTTTTTTATAAATCTATCGGAACTTAATTCACTTTCTTTCAATTTTCTATCACCACTCGAGTCTCCACTAGTCGTCAATAACATAATATTTGCTCAAGTATTCAAGCGGCACACTCTACGTGTTCTGCAAGAAAGAACGCGTATTACATCCACATAGACCCACAAGGAACACAACTCTCGCTATTGCCCGACTTCGCGAATCAAAGAAGGGTAATGTGTACATCAGCTCAACTTGTAATGTTTTTCCTTCTAGTAGGTTGGTATAATGATTCTCGTTCTTGATTTGTTTTAATGTTGTCACTCTCTCTCTCTCTCTCTCTCTCTCTCTCTCTCTCTCTCTCTCTCTCTCTCTGTCTCATTGCTATAGATTCGATAAGGGTACGACTTAACTAAATCTTGACAAAATTTATTGCCGTATCTTTCTGTTCTCTCATGATATAAAATGACGAGTATTAGACTTAATTTATATTATATTAACCTTTGTAGTAGATGGAAACGACGATGTACGGTTACGACAAGTTTATTGGACTACATAACTACGTTACATACAATGGTTCGTGGATAGAGGGCGACCTTACAGTTTACAACGTAGGTAGTTCCATTATAGGGAGGAAGCTACCCCGCTTGCCACTGGTCGGTGCGTCATAGAATAGCGTTCAAACCATGTCCCAGCAGATGTGGAAGCATGACTTTGCAGCTACCTAGCGAACACAAAGTCTTGCTGGTCGCGGTCTTATGTCTAATCTCCGTGAACACAACGATACCGCGTTTTAGAAACCTACTAGCGCCATCTGTTGTCCGTTGGTAGAACTATATTGTCTTCTCGTGTTACAACTCTCCCCCTCTGCCTACGCAGTCGTCCCGACAAGTAAGGCAGGACAAAGTCTTCAGTCTATGCGGGTGATTTGGGCATCGTTCACTCTCCCCCTGGACGAGAACTTCTTCGGTTGCGTGATCGCTCCTCCCCCTGGTCTCGAAGTCAGGGCTGATCTGATCGACGGCGTTCTTGACATCCTTTTCGGCATCGTTGAGTGTGTTTGCCCTCGTAGGTATAATTGCAACCCGTAAGTGAGTCTGACAACGGCATTGGTAGCGGCGGTGTGTGTGTAGAAGTCTTTCTGGACATAGTCACTTGAAATAGATCTTTCGAGAAAGCGTAGATCTTCTCGATCAGCATGGTGCCGGAAGACAGGTGTTTCTTGTTATTCTTGAAGAATATTGTAACGTAGGGAACCTCGGGGTCTTCGCAGTGCTCGTAGAAACTGGCCTCGTAGAGCTCGTCGCTTCACATAAACTTCCAGGTAAGGTTCGTCTTGAAAAGTTATCTTCAAGGCCGCTAGTTGGGCGCCAATGTAGACGATGTACGGTTACGACAAGTTTATTGGACTACATAACTACGTTACATACAATGGTTCGTGGATAGAGGGCGACCTTACAGTTTACAACGTAGGTAGTTCCATTATAGGGAGGAAGCTACCCCGCTTGCCACTGGTCGGTGCGTCATAGAATAGCGTTCAAACCATGTCCCAGCAGATGTGGAAGCATGACTTTGCAGCTACCTAGCGAACACAAAGTCTTGCTGGTCGCGGTCTTATGTCTAATCTCCGTGAACACAACGATACCGCGTTTTAGAAACCTACTAGCGCCATCTGTTGTCCGTTGGTAGAACTATATTGTCTTCTCGTGTTACACCTTTACTTTCTCTATAATTTTATATTTTGAGTTAAAATCACTGAGGACCTATTAGGATTAATAGTATTGAGAGCTTATTAAGAGTGACTATTTTCGCACATGGTTTATTTTTTAAATTAATTGTTTTTATATGAATCGTAAGTGTTAGCGTTTTTACATGCACTGAAGTCCCGTGGTTTCGATACACCCCGTTCGCGGGTAGTGGGACAAGCTGGCAATTGAATTTTCGCGAGTTTATTCAGCTGAGAGATCGCAGAGTGAAATGGAGCGTGTCCCGATAGTGGGGCATGACGTTTATTTCATCTCGCGAGAGGGAATATGATATTTTAAGTTCCTATGGCGGTCGATTGAGCAAATATCCGTATAGTTTCAATTCAATAAGATGAAGTGTTTGAAAATTGACCCATGTTTGTGTATGTTATGGGAAGTTTAGGTAAAGCGATTGATAGTTAACTAGGGCTCGTATTTATAAAGCGATCTCAAGATTGAGAGCAATATTAAGTGCGGATTTGACAGTTCATTTTGTATTGGAATGACATTTCTGATACATACTCAAACTCGCTGTCAGTCTCGAGTGCTGTTTATCAATACGGGCCTAGATAGACCAAGAAGCAATAGACTTGATTTTTGCTCATTTATATGTGGGACAGTTTACCGATTTCATGAATGTGTTGCTTATGTAGGATGGATGAAACAGACACATTATAATAGACAGACAAACACTTATTATATTATGCAGGGTGTTAAAAAAAATTGCTGGTTAAATAAATTGACTCAAGCCGCTGACGCATTTGTATGGGAGGGACATTTTTTTTTCTTTTTTGACCTATGTTACTTGGGGAAAATTGTTCTGTTTCATGGGTAAAATCACACCCTAAAATTTGGTCAGCATTTTATTTAAACACACGTGTAGTAGTACTTGTTAAGTATTTCAGAAAGCAACAAAATGTATAGAGACAAGAAGCAGAATATTAGTGAGATATATAGGTACTTAGTCAATATTCCTTTTTCTACTTCAATAAATTTTCTAGCGTCCTTAAAAACAAATATCGTTAAAGTTTACATCAGGTTGTCGTTATTAAATTAAATTACTTCTTTTAACAGAATCAACACTATTTTATTCGGAAATAAGGCACGACCTATGCCGAATGCGATTTGGTATTAGAAAATATTTTATTTAGTTCATTGTATCTGCTGAAACTTTTTTATTAAATATTAGGGGGATCGAAAGTTGCTGCAGGCAAGTCGTGGCCACCTGCCATCGGGTAATTTTCCTTTACCCACTCATTTCTTATAAAAAAGAGCGTTGCGAAAACTTGGCGAAACTTCATCCCGCCATCCACTACACCGCAAAAACAAAGTTACCGTATAAGTCCACATACAAACTTTATTGTAGATACTTTTCAGGGTTCCGTATCCTTATGTTATGGTTGAAAAGTTGTTGCTATTTTAGTAGTTTAAATACAGTTTTTAACTAGAAAGCTAGTGCATAAAATTACGTCTTGTTATGACGACGGCAGAAAGCTTATTTGGAATATGCACTTAACTGAAAGAGAATTAAATAGGTACATTCTAGGTTTTATTTTGCTGGAGCCCAAGTGGACGTAATTTATGTTCACGATTAAATGCCTATGCTAGTACTAGCTTATATGAAACCACTAACTAACAAACCATATTCGCACTTAACCAGTTCATCTAACAATGACAAAGCTTGTCGAGTGGTTGGCGCTAAATTTGTTATGAATTTGTTTTCTGTCTCTGTGTAACTTTGCGCATATGGCTCGCGATAGGCCTTGCGCCGCACGGTTAAGCGCTAGACGGTTAGACACTGGCCTCAATTCACGCCGTCCAGTTACTAATTCTAATTCTTAGTAGCGCTGTCACTTTCTTAACTTTCACATAAGAACAGGATAGCAAACAAATACGTGAGTTTGAAATTTCTTATCTGACATAAGACTGCTTAAATTAATTAAAATTAGTGAGCACGCTCTATGGTCATTCCTTATTTAAAGCGCCGTACGTCAAATTAAGAATGTCAAAGTCACGTGTTTGTTTGCTATCCTGTTCTTATGTCAAATTTAAGAAAGTGACAGCGCTACTAAGAATTAGAATTAGTAATAGTGCGTCCTGAATTAACACCACTGTCCAGCTAGACGTGAAAAGCAAAATAGCTCTATGAATTCTCGATTTATAACATCTTTTGAATAGGTGCTTAGATATTTTGACTTTATTTTGTTTTCTGTCTCTGTGTAACTATATGCTCATATGGCTCGCGATAGGCCTTGCGCCGCACTTAGCGCTAGACGGTTAGGCACTGTCCAGCTAGACGTGAAAAGCAAAATAGCTCTATGAATTCTCGATTTATAACATCTGTTGAATAGGTGCTTAGATATTTTGACTTTATTTTGTTTTCTGTCTCTGTGTAACTATATGCTCATATGGCTCGCGATAGGCCTTGCGCCGCACTTAGCGCTAGACGGTTAGGCACTGTTCAGCTAGACGTGAAAAGCAAAATAGCTCTATGAATTCTCGATTTATAACATCTGTTGAATAGGTGCTTAGATATTTTGACTTTATTTTGTTTTCTGTCTCTGTGTAACTATATGCTCATATGGCTCGCGATAGGCCTTGCGCCGCACTTAGCGCTAGACGGTTAGGCACTGTTCAGCTAGACGTGAAAAGCAAAATAGCTCTATGAATTCTCGATTTATAACATCTGTTGAATAGGTGCTTAGATATTTTGACTATATTTTGTTTTCTGTCTCTGTGTAACTATATGCTCATATGGCCCGCGATACGGCCCTACGACGCACGGCTTAGTGCCGCTAGATGTGAAAAGTCAAATGGCTCTATGAATTCTTGATTTATAACATCTGTTGCGCTTAGATGTGTTGATTCGAATTTGTAACCTTGCTCATATTATGGCCCGCGGTACAGCCCTATATTGCACGGCTTAGCGCCGGATGGTAGGAAGCTTAGAGGCTTAGACACTGTCCAGCTAGATGTGAAAAGCCAAATGGCTCTATGAATTCTCGAGTTACAATGTTAGATGCGTTGACTCAGCGCACATTGTAGTTACTTCTGTTTATTTTAAAGCGTAATAAGCTTTTATTTGAATTGTTCAGTTATATTGGTTTATGAAACTGCACGTGCTTTGTAAAATCGTGAGCTCTCCATATCCATCGTAGACACAAAGAGTCAAGATCAAATAATTTGCAGAAAATAAAATTGCTGTTAAGTTTTATCAAATTCCAGAGTAAAACTAGAGGTAAACAAAACAATGTACCTATGAGATTTTTATTTATAATTATGAAAAATAAGAAAAATAGGTAATATAAATTTACATTCCGCAAAATACATATTGTATTTGACTTACAATAGATTTGTCACACTTGATAAATCGCAAACCGTTCAAAGCAATTTGATCCCGCTAAAGACATAAAGACGCACCATGTATCACAGCATCCATATCACCATCATTAATCGTCCTGATACAAATGGGCGAAACATCCTGTATACGAAGCGGCCAATCGAAAGGCAATCGAGTGTAAGTCCATGGCAATACGGAAAAACTTAAAATTTAACACTAAAGATATGAGATACTTTCGTTGTAGAATTGAGGCGCAAAACTGTTTAACTTAATTCGACGGCGTGTAGCGCGATTACATACATACATACATAAATCACGCTTTTATCCCTTATGGGGTAAGCAGAGCGTCAACGACCCAAACAAAGTTCGTTCCGCCACGTCTGACATGTTTTGAGGGTTGTTTAAGATAGATCTGTATATCGACACGCCCAAGGAACAACAACGTAACTTGAGTTACGACAAAAATGAGTTAAGTTCATATTCTTCTTTATCATATTTTTCTCTACATTTGTGTCCAACAAACGTATCTCTAAGTGCAATAGAACCGAAGTTAGCGAGAATCATAACAAAGTAACCTGCGGTCGATTTCTGAAAAAAACACATGTTCGACGGATAAAACGTGCTATATTGAACTACAATTTTGTTTTATGGATCAAAAAGGCTCCCTTTTAAAAACATAGCAACTTATCTTTACTTACATTGTTTTGACCGTATTTTTTTTTAGATAAATGTACATGCAACAATATTGCAAATTGAGTTACGTTGATTTCCTCCGTATTTTATATGAATGAAGATAAGTCATTATCATTTTAAGTTGAATTAATATGTTTTAGTCGTTTCGTTACAAATCGGAAATAGCGCATTAGAAAATCGAAACATCGTATATTTATTTAAAATTTTAAAACCAGTACTTTTTCATTCTGATTTCTTGGGAACATAATAGTAAATTGAATTACGAATATATTTTCCAGTATTTTAGTTTTTGGTGAACGGTAAATTCAGTTTAATTGGAATAAATTTGATGTTGTATTTGGGTCATTTTCCCACCCGCATTTTTAGTGCGTCCGGCGTGAAAATACTATTTTAAATCTGTAAAAACGATCTGAAATATTTTTTAACATAAAATATGGGTATTTTACTACATGGAAACATAAATTTCAATCCTATTAAATAAGTGTAATATGATTGAATTAAATCATAAAGGGCTATTTTCTAACTTTAGTGGAGTGTCCGCTACCCGATTTGCGGCAGAAACCCTTTGAAAACTTTTGTTTAAGAGACAGTTTAGTTTAGTAATTTAGAAAACTGTGATCTGATTGAACTAATTTAATATAAAAATGGAAAATTAACGCATACTGTCTAAGAAGTTTAGAAATTATAGTAACTTAAAGAAGTGTCCGGGAGAACGAACTAATTTTGGTGGTCAATTTTTGAACGCTCTTAAATCAACAATGGCTAGTTCCACAAACACGATGTCCACATTTCCTGCTCCAGTTCAATGTGCTCAACCAGCTGCAAGTGATAATCAGCTGCAGATGGGCTTCATCTTTCAGCAAAAAACATAAATATGTCTTTTGGTGGCATGGGGTACAAATATTTTGAAATATTTCTTACTCATTTATTGACCGTGTGTGTTGTGATTTTTCCAAGTTGTTGCTATCGTTCAAATTGCCTTGTAGTATTGTTTTTGAAAGTATATCTATAATTTCCTATATTAGAACAAATAGCGCGTTACAATCATTTAAAGTGAAAAAAATAATTTTGGTGGCCGTGTTTTGGTGGCGAAAACGCCATTTTGGTGGCGAAAACTAATTTTGGTGGAAAAATCGCGCCACCAAAATTCAATTGCACCACCATAATTAAGTTGCGCCACCAAAATTATTATTAGGCCATCAGAGCTGGTTAATATGTTACACTTTTGAAATTATGTTTGCGTCCTTTATCTTTGGAATAAGAAATAATTGCAAATTATAAAAATGATTAATTAAATATAAGAAACAAGTATGTCTCTTCATAAAGTGCGTGGTTGAGGGAAGGACATGGGGGAAGAAAGGGACGATAGGGAAGTGAGGGATATGCGGGAGGTGAGGGATAAAAGAAAGTGACGGATGAAAAAGGAGTGAGGGATGAGCGGGAAGTGAAAAATGGGAGGTGCGATAGGGAAGTGTGGGAGGAGGAGAGTGAGTGACGATAGACCTCCTATTCAATACTTACGATGCCGCTGTCTTCTCCTTAAATGTCAGCTGCGTCTATCCAATACTTACGATGCTGCTATCTTCCTTGTGATCTTAAAAGGCTGCTGTGTCTTACGATGCTGCTGTCTTTCCTGTGATCCTAAGTGGCTGCTTCATGTATCCAATACTTACGATGCTGCTGTCTTTCCGGTGATCCTAAGTGGCAGCTGCGTCTATACAATACTTACAGAGTTGCTGTCTTCCTGGTGTTACTACGTGGCAGCTGCGTCTATCCAATACTTACGATTCTGCTGTTTTTCCTGTGTTCCTAAGTGATAACTGCAACTATTCAATACTTACGATGCCGCTGTCTTCCCTGTGATAATAAGTGGCAGCTGCGTGCATCTATCCAATACTTACGATGCTGCTGTCTTTCCTGTGATCCTAAGTGGTTGCTGCGACTATCCAATACTTACAATGCTACTGTCTTCCTGGTGATCTTAAAAGGCTGTTGTGTCTAGCCAATACGACGCTGTTGTCTTTCCTGCGATCCTATGTGGTAGCTGTGACTATCCAATACTTACGATGTCGCTGTCTTTCCTGTAATCTTAAAAGGCTGCTGTGTCTATCAAATACGATGCTGCTGCAGGAAAGATCCTGTGATTCTAAGTGGCAGCTGCATCTATCCAATACTTACGATGCCGCTGTATTCCTTGTGATCTTCAAAAACTGTTGTGTTTGTGTCTGTCCAATACTTATTTAGGAGTTAATTGCTGAAGAAAATTGGCTTAGTGATGATGGATGAGTAAAGAGTAGCTACCCTCCTGGTCGGGTGTTGTGACCAAGGGACCGAAGTTCAACTGGAGTAGTTTGGAAGTTGTATACAAGCAGATCGCCGTGCAAACTTCGACACCGCATTTCAGGACTACTGTTTCTTGATGTGGCGCATTCGATGTACGCTACACTTACGATGCTGCTGTCTTTCCTGTGATTTTATGTGGCTGCTTCGTCGAAGTCCGTGTTTGCTAAAAACGACTCCGACCCCCATGTCAAAGGAATAAACAGCGTAACATACAAAAAAAGTGGCTGCTTCGTCTATCCATTACTTACGATGCTGCTGTCTTTCCTATGATTCTAAGTGGCTGCTTCTTCTATCCATGACTTACGATGCTGCTGTCTTCCCGGTGATCCTAAGTGGTAGCTGCGAATATCCAATACTGACGATGCTGCTGTTTTCCCGGTAATCCTAATTGGCAGCTGCATCTATCCAATACTTAGGTATGATTCTGCTGTTTTTTTTGTGATCCTAAGTGGTAGCTACGTCTATTCAATACTTACGATGCTGCTGTCTTCCCGGTGATCTTAAGTGGCAGCTGCGTCTATCCAATACTTACAATGTTTTTGTTTTTCCTGTGATTTTAAGTGGCAGCTGCATCAATTTAATACTTACGATGCTGCTGTCTTCCCAGTGATCCTAAGCGGTAGCTGCGTTTATTGTATTGTAATGGCCTCGAATGTGCGTACGCAATTCTTAGCTTATTTTAGGATACTCCTGGCAATTTCACAAATACGGAAAAGAAAAGAGACAGGACATATACAGGTATCATTTGCCTGCTTAAGCTAAGAAATGCATGCGCAGAATCGAGGCAATTATTTGCCTTCTACGTGCTTCTACTTTTCTTTGTATGAATGAAAAAAAGGTTTATTTTTGTTGTATTTAGTGTCTGAAAATGACCGTACTTTATCTTCGGGTTAAAAACAAGTTTATATTTGATGTAGTACTAGTAGTCTAATATTAGCCAACTAGGTATTAATTACTTTTGCTTTGGTATGAATAAGGAATAATACCAGAACCAATAATATTCGATTATAACTTAAATGGGGATATAATTAACAGAGTGTCCGAGCTGCGGGACCTGGATGTACTCCTTGACGACAGTTACTCTTTAAATCCCACGTAGAACATATATCCTCTAAAGCCTACAGGATGATCGGTTTTTTGATCAGAGTAGGAAAAGATTTTAAAAATATATCCACTCTTGTACTACTTTACAATTCTTTAGTAAGACCTATTCTCGAGTATTGTTCAACAGTCTGGAATCCTCAGTATCAAGTTCACAAATATTCACTGGAACGTATTCAAAATAAATTTATCAAACCTATCACATATAGAATCAGAAACTCCGTAGGTTCTAAAATTACTAATGTAGATTTTCTTACACTTGAAGATCGCCGCATTTCTAGAGACGTACTGTTGATACATAAAATCTTGCACAAGGAAGTTGAAGTTCACCAGTTCTTCTTAGTAATATTGGTTTTAAATGTCCTGGTCACAACCTTAGGCGTAGGGAGCTATTCTCTTACCCTCTTGTTAGAACAAATTACGCATCTAATTCCTTTGTTTCTAGATCTTTAAAGTCTATCAATACCAAATTCGATGACATTGATCCATTTGTTTTAACACTTACTAAATTCAAGAAAGAGGTTATAAATAAGTTTGTTTCCATAAAAGTCAGCAACGAATAGAATAATGTATTTCCTGTTTGTTCTTCTGTTAGTAGGAGCTGTCAGGTTTGATATAATTGCATATAATAAGAACCTATTCTCCATTCATTGTTGAAGGGTGATTCCTGCCATGCTAAATGACGGTTTTAGTATGGGGAAAATTATTTTTTGATGCTGAGTGGAGTATAGTATTCTTAGTTTATTTTGTTCTCATTTCATTTAAAGTTCTCATTTCTTTATCAGTATTTTATTATTCTGCGAGGTTAGGTTAAGTTAAGTCTGCCAATATTGTCAATATGTTACAACTATTTGTGGAAACTGTTTTGGTTCTAGTTTTACTTAAGTTTAATCTTATATTTAACTATACGCTGTACTGTATGTTTCCCTTAATCTAAACTTATAAAATCGCTTGTCCTTACTGACTGACTGACTGATTCATCAACGCAGAGCCTAAACTACTAAAGCTAGAATCGTTAAACTTAGAGAGCAAGTTCCTCTTATAACGTAACCTCCCACTAAGAAAGGATTTCCGGATTTTCCCTCCCTAAACGGGTAAAAAGGGGGGTTGAAGTTTGTATGAAAGTCCGTCAATTTTGAAGGTAGGATCTTCAAATTTTGTTTTTAGGCTAATGATTAAAAAATAATTTATACGTGTTTCAGCATTTTTGTATTTTTCACCCCTAAGAGGGTTAAATAGGGGATGGAAGTTTGTATGGAAATTCCGTCAATTTTGATGGCAGGATCTTCAAATTTTGTTTTTGGGCTAAAGATTAAAAAATAATGAACACGTGTTTCAGCGTTTTTGTATTTTCCACCCCTTAAGGGGTTAAATAGGGGATGGAAGTTTGTATTGAAATTCCGTCAATTTTAAAGGTAGGAACAGCGCGGGAACTCAATCCCACGGGAAAACTCTCAGCTGCGGGTGAAACCGCAGGAGCGGAAAGCTCGTAAACAATAAACAATAAACAAACAATAGTTCACTTTTGTTATTACACTAGTATTCTAATAATTAGACTACTAAGGTATTAAACACTTTTCTTTGGTATGGAAATGAGGTTATTTTTTGTTATATCACTACTATTCTAATACTTGCCAACTAGGTATCCATTTATTATTATACTTTGGTATAAATAAAACTTAAAATTTTTATGAAAAAGTGTTTTATTTCATTGCATTATAGTAAGTAAATTTCAAACAAGCCTACACTTAGATTACTTTACGGTCAAAAGGTGCTAATAGCATAAGATAACTTAAACGTAACTCAGACATACACTGGTATTCGCCGTAAATTTAAATCATCTCTTCAATTTTGATGCTCAGTATCTCAATTTACGTTGTTCTTGCAGGTAATAAGCATCCTAGCACTTAATTGTAAGTCATAAAACTCAATGAAATCAAATTATTATGATAAAAACAAATATAACATCATATAAAACCCGTCTCATGTATTCTTTAAAACGAACAATCACTTAAATTAATTAAAAAACAAAAGCAGGAGAATTTTTTTAAACCTTAAAATTGCTCTCCTGTAAAATTGACAGAATTGAGATACGTTGTTGTTCCTTGGGCGTGTCGATATTGCTGTAGTGACAGGTTGTCAGCCCATCGCCTAAATTACAATATACTGAAACCCTCGAATCCCTTAGCTGATATTTATAGGACGCCCGAGAGGAGATGCAGCTGGCACATTCTATGTTTTTCTATCACTCCGAGTCCAGCATAGAAGTTAAACATTAACAAACATTTACAATAACCAAAAAAATAAATTTCCACTCGTCAGGTGGCAGATATTACCAGCGCCATTATTCAGTATAATGTTCAATCTTGAAGATAAAGCTGTATTTCCTCGCAAGTGCATCTCTAGTTTCTCCAAATCGAATGCTATACCTCAATATGTCCAAAAGGGCAACACTTCGATTATTTGTCTTATCTCCCGTACTCGGACGTGAACAGGCAATTTGTTTGAGGAGCACGATTGGTAAATATCTACAGTAAATGATTCGTTGATGGGGAATGGGGAGAAAAACTCAACACTTCTTCTTATAGAGTGGGTCTTGAATGAGGTTTTGAAGAGTACAAGTACAACCGTAAAATCCAACAAGTGGTGAGTGGTAATGGTAAGATTGAATGATATAAAAGGTTTTACTATAAAGTTTCTATAAAAATATTATTGAAAAGAGTTGAAAACTCTCTTTGAAAACACTAAATATAGTGTTGTCAGATCTGTCAATTTTCGTTGGTCACCACACCCACAGACCATTGCTAAAAAAAAAAAAAAAAAAAAAAGTACTATACTATTACCCTGACCACACTAATTTTGGCAATTTGGCATAAATCTTGCGGTCTCGCTGTTTAGTCCCTTCTTCTTCAAGACTGTCATCCTGGTTAACTATGCTGGTGAACCTGGTCATAATTTCATAATAACGGGTGTGCAGTGATCTCAACTATTTTCTGATAACAACTCCATGCATCGTAAGCATTTATCAGGGATAAATCCAAAAAACCAGCTATGCATCAGCACGCTCCATCCATCTACTCTCTTCAGCAACCAGCTATCGAAGTACTTAAAGAGGACCATGATTTGGAGAAAGATGACGAAGAAGAAGTAGACATATCCTGGGCCAACATCATCTTCCTTCCGTTCTATTTGTGGTGGGAGGTCCTGATTGCGATCATTGTCTGTGTGAAATGCATATTTGTAAGTATTTGTTCATTAATATTTTTCTGTCTGAATGTCAAAGATAAGGTCGTACTGAGATTCACTTTCCGGCTTGCTTTACTCAACTTTGCCTGATTTTTGTCATCCATAGGTGTAAGATTATTCTCCCCCATATCCGCTTTCACAACATCCAATCAACGCTTCTTCGATCATCTACGAGACCTTGAAAAGTCACATTGAGACACATTTTCCTGACGAAGTCAGATGACCCGGAGCCTATTCGCTAAGCTATTGCTTGTGAGGGTCATACCAAAATAACATTAACATTATGCTTTTACAGGGTCCTCTGACGGTTTTACATGCACCCGTATTTTGCAATAATTCTTCCCTAGATTTTGTTGGGCATGTATTAATAATTTACTCATATGTTGGTGATACAATATACGCGATTGACATTGTTTTACATATAATTCACAGGTAAATTTTTACACCTATTTATTAGGTTCTTTTTTTTATGTTATACAGTGGCAACAAAGCATACGGCCCACTTGATGGTAAGCAGCACCGTAGCCTATAACACCTACTACTATCCCACTAGATTCCTGTGAAATACAGATTGCGTTGCAGACCGAAACACAGAAGTGCGAACACTTCTGCTTGGCTGCAGAAATAAACAAGAGGGTGGTACTCCCCCAGACGGGCTTTGTACAAAACCCTACCAACTTAAAACCTTTTTCTTATCGAGATAATTTTCGAGGCAATTTACAAATACAGCTACGATTCAAAAGAATAAATTATTCACTATACAAAGTGAAAAATTTTCAATATCAAAGTGCTTCCTCCGATTCGGGAGCCCCATATAGCTCAGACCACTTGACCGCGGTGGTGGTGGGATTTAGATGCTCTATGAGACATAAATGTTTTCTTGTGGCTAAGAACGTAAAACATGATGAAATTTCAAGGATTTAATGTTTATTTATACCCCTATTTATATCATTCTAGGCAAGTATCAGATGAAGCTAAGAAGAAAGAGTTTAAACCAAGGAATGCATGTTTAATACTCATTGACATTCTTAGCTTGATCCCGTTTTACGAGCTATTTGCGAAGCACGGTAGGTGCGACGATATAAAAAGTTTAAATATATGGCCTAATATCTTGGAATTTTCAGAAATATTATGGTAAGTACAGCTAGTGATACAGTTTTCTCTATTATGGTTATGATGACGGCTTGTTAGTTATCCCTCATCACTTCATCAGGGACCTAGGGTTCAAAAAAGGGATTTCCACTGCTCTAGAACTTGCGCGCTAACTTCCAGATCTTCCCAGCCGAGACCAGTTGACGCAATTTTTTTTTTTTTTTTTTTCAACTAAAAAACTCATCATCTCATCATCTCGATAGCATTTTCCCGTATCTCACGGGTCAGCTACCTAAACTATGGGATTGAACGAGGGTACTGGTTTTTTCACAGCGCAACTGCCATCTGACCTCCGCAACCTAGAAGGGAAACCAGACCCAATCCTAGATTAGGCTTTTGCCAGGTTAGTGGTCAACCCAGCTGTCAGAGTTTTCAAGCCGCTAATGCTTAGCAATGGCCTCTGACATGGCCTATAACGTTTAATATCTACACAATATTAACCGGGACCAACGGTTTAGCATGCTTTCTGAAGCACGGAAACGCTTAAGTTGTATACCACTACCCGTCACTCATCCATGGCCTGGCCACGGCGATGGTTGCTTGACATTCGTTATCGGAATAAATATGCACTAACCACTTGACCACGAGAGCGCTTCAATAAGTATACCTACTAAAATACAATTTAATTTATTATTTGCTAGCCCCGCAGAAAATATTTTTCTGAATATTATAACAATTTTTCAGTATCTACAGAATAGCTAAAATATTTTCATTGTATTCAACACATTCATACATCAAATTGATTATGGGCTACGTGATTATACTCCTACTTATGCTCAACACTTTTACATGCCTCTTTCTACTAATAACGCATAATGGTTTATGTGATGACTGCAATGAAAACAAATACGATTGGCGTGGAATATTTAAAACGGTTAGTACAATCGTAAAACTCATTGATCCGTCATTTTAAATGCGAAATATTCTTCAAAATATCATCTGTACCAACCAACTGGACACATACATACATACTTTCACGCCTATATCTCTAATGGGATAGGCAGAGCATGAACGATCCAAAAAAAGTTCTTCTACGTCTGACAAGTTTTGAGGGTTATTTAAGATAGATCTGTATATTGCTGTAGTGACTGGTTGTCAGATAATCATCGCTTAAATTACCTACTATATACTGAATCTCGAATCCCTTAAGTAGCTGATTTTTACAGATGCAGCTGGCACATTGTATGTTTTTCTGTCGCTCCCAGTCCAGCATGGAAGATTGAAGAACTAACTGGATACAAAAATAATTATCAGCTATTCTAGCATGCGTGCCGCGAGATAATTATGTCACCGCATTTTCTTCACTATGTCTAAATCACGGCGTTATTCAAGTTAAGTTAGTTAGTTTGCGTGGTGACAAAATTATGTCGTGGCGCGCATGTTGTCGTCCACGAATAGAGAGATCTTTCCATATTGAAACTTATTATTATTTTTATTTGTTTTAGATGAAATATGTAGATTTGAATAATACGTTACACGTCTATTCTTACGCACTTGCATTAGTAAGTTCAAAAATAGTGAATGACAATTTCACTACGACGATTCCTGAAACTTACATCGAATACTTATTTGAATTTTTCATTCTTATATTCATGTGCTTGATACGTGAATTCATTATTGTCCCTAAACTATTTTCTGAATGCACCTACCACTTGACACAGATGTTTTCTTTTCATTATCGTGCAAAATGGATAATTACCGAAACAAAAAGAAGAAATCCTCTGTCTTTAGCACATAAAACTGTTGAAAACTACTATCGAAGGTCGTGGGCGCGACAAGATGGTGATGCTTCAACGCCTAAAGCTATAAATAAACTGCCATCATGTATCCAAACGAACATATATCAGGACCTGATGTGGCCTGTATTCTACCACAGCCCCACGTTAAGAAACACTTCAAGCTCTTTCAAACGCTGGCTCAGCAGTAAAATTGTCTTACATCTCAAACCACCACAAGAGAGATTGTACGAAGGAGCTCATTGCTATACTGATTTGTACTATATTAAATTGGGCATCGTCCAAATAATTTCTGCGGAAGACAGCAGCGCTCCATTGCTATCTGTTACTAGTGGAACTATTCTGGGAGATGTAAATTTTTTGGTACCAATCACGAATAGAAAAGTCATCGTTCGTTGTCTGACTTATTGTGAAATCTTCACACTTTCTAGAACTCATTTACTGATGTCTCTACTAAAATTCCCACGAGACAGTCGGTTTATTAGGGGTTTGGTGCGCGATCGGTTGCAACACGCAAGAGATTTATTTGAGTGTAAAAATGCTATAAGAGGTACAGACAGAGCGGAAGATGAGGGTCTTGCGTATATAAAGCGACGGTGGTGGGTGATATCTGAAACTGTGCAACGTTGGAAACAATCTTCTTCTGCAAAAAAGCGTAAATGTGAGATCCCGCCAGAGGAAAATGAGTACCACTGCTCAAAATACATCGGTCAGTTAGTATTGTGCGACAGCATTAAAATTCAGCTAAAGTCAGCGTTTACAAAAGAAACTTTTCCCTGGATCCTTGCCCCTCATTCGAATTTTACATTAGCCTGGTACCGAACTGTTTTGATAATTGTTTTTATCTCGCTTATAATACTTCCACCGTACATAGCAAGGCAGTCAGTGACTAATTCACTGTGGTTTCGTAATTTTCTTATGATTATTGATATTATATATGCAGTTGATGTTCTGATTTCATTGGTGACTGCAAGAGTTGGTTATAAGTATGATACTCGACTGAGTTCAGTAATGTTTGGACGTTGCTCTACGACGTATTTTATTTTGGATGCACTATCACTGTCTTGTTTTGCACACTTTGTAACCATGATTACCTCTAACCAAAAATATCATCAAATGGCTCAATATTGTAGACTCATAAAAACTTACATGCTTTTTGTAGACAAATATCAAAAGAAATGGTCAAAGGGACAAGATCCTCTAAGAAGAATATTTTTTCTGGCAGCAGCATTATATGCGTGCTTATATTACGTTATTTCATTTATTGTTTACTGGTACGTCAGACTGACTCCAGGTTTAGTCGTTGAACATTATTTCGCTGGTCCAGCTTGCGTGCAAACTGACAATTGTTCTGAAACCGCAGAGAATTATAAGGATATCTCTAAGCTCGGTGTTTTTTCTATACCTCTGGGATATTGGTTAACAGATCTTTTCCCTAAAAATATGAAAATAACTCATTCTTCAATATACGACTACGGAACGCATTTAACATTAGCTTTGATGTATCAAATAGTTTTTTACAGTTTAAATGGATTATGTCTGGCAGCTGCATACTTACATTATGAGGAGAAATTCAGATATAAAATTAAAGCTTCAAAAATAATGAAATATTACAAAAATTTAAATTTACATCCAGATTTACAAACCAGACTAAAACGATATTTAGGTTTTCACTGGAAATATTTTAATGGGATGGATATTATACATCGGAAGTCGTTAAAAGAGGAACCTTATGATATTTACTGGAAGTTTCATGGATCAGTGGCTGAAAAAGTAATTGGAGAATCAATAGCATTCAAAGGAGCTGATTTTGGTTTGATTCGTGCGCTAGCGCAGAAATCTAGGTTTACGAAATATCCTAAACACTCAATTTTAATTTTGTTTGGTTATCCTATTGAAGATGTATTTTGGCTAATAAATGTAAGTTTGAGCTAAAAATAATAGAACATTATAAATAATTATAGTTATCAAATACCTAATTAATTTATAGTTATTTTCTTCATGTACATATTTTAGGGTACTGTGAAATGCGTATTCCAAAATGAGAATTCGGAGACTGTTAATAAGTATATTCCCAGCGGTAACAGTAACATGTTGGCTGTCGGCGCAATATTCTTTAAACTGCCAGCACAAAGGACATTTTTTGCTGCAACCGATTGTGAGGTAAGATCAATAGTAAAAAAAAAACAAGTAAAAACAAAAAAAAACCTACTTATAAATATTTACTTTAGTTATTTAATTATTTACCTACCCCCTTTTCTAATCTCTTTTCTTATCTAATTTGCGGAGTGAAGCAGTTTGTTTTTATAGAGTAGGAAGTATTATATAGTGCGCGAAAGTCTCAAAACTTATATTAGTTATTATTATTAAGTACCTATAGAAATTTTGATGTGAGATGTCACGAGAAGTACTTACCTAATCTATCTAATCTGGGATAAACATTATTGTGTTGTTTTATTTACCAATTTAATTTTTATCAAGGTGCTGTCTGTACATCAACAAGAATTTTTTGAGACACTAATGAAACATCCGGATGAATGGTATCTCTTTGAAAAATGTATTATGGAACTAAAATCCTCATACACTCAAGTATACCAGGAGTATATGTCTAAACATAAAAGTGTGAGTTTATAAAATGTATTTTAGTAGGTATATGTGTGCCTGAAAGTTGCGCCCATTACAGACAAGATAGGCATGTTATGCGGTGGTATGAAAGTTATGTAGGCAAAAGGGTAATGAATTTGAATGTGGATGGATATGTTGGGAGAGGACGACCAAAGAAAAGATGGATGGACTGCGTGAAAGATGATAGACAATATCATCATTTTAGACATAAAACAGGTGTGAGTGTTGCACTGACGGCTGACAGGAATGAATGGAAGAAGAAAACGTACTGTGCCGACCCCAAATAAATGGGATAAGGGCAAGCGAATGATGAGTAGGTAGGTACATGTATGTAGAGATAGTGAAACTTTTGTTTATAAAATATACATTTCAGAGATAACAAAGACAACGTCAAATGTATTATTTGTATTTTTGTTAATCATCATCATCTCCCTAGTTCCTTTTTCCCGTATTTCACGGGGTCGACTACCTCATCCATGACCTGGTCACGGCGATGGTTGCCTAACATTCGTTATATCGAAATGAATAAGCACTAACCACTTGACCATGAGACTTGACTATAATAGAACAATAATTAGAACAATGATTATGAATAAGTATTTTTATTATATTTCAGTATGAATTAGCTATGCGTGATCGAATATATCATGCAAAATATTTATTTCAAGAAGAAGAAGAGGAATTTCAAAGAAGAATTTCAGTAGCAACCGAAAAATCTAAAACAACACGAAAAACGAAGTTGCTAAGCTATTTTAAAGAATTCAGGACCAATCCCGAATCTAGGTTGGTTTGCTCTTTTGTAATTAATTTTTTAAATTTATTTACAGTGGTACAATGAACACAGTGACACCATCATAAGTTATTTATTTTGTCTCAAATACAAACAATTTCATGAATATGTTACGCACAATCCCCAAAATCGCCCATTGGCCGGAAGACATTTAATTACCAAGTGTAAGGGATAGCTTAACGCAAAGTCATAGGGGTTGCTCAATTATTGAAACTGAACAACTTTTAACAGGAAATTCCTTCAGGAAAAGAATATTTTTTTTGACTTTCCTATACAAAGTTATCACTTCGATGACCATCAAATCTGTTCAGTTTCATGAACTGATCAACCTCTATCAGTTTGCGTTAAGTTGTCCCTCATGCCTGATGTTTTAATGTCCTTTACACCTGATATTTCAACTGTTTCATGTTTACCAGTCCGCGAAATGGTTGTTGTAAAACGCTCAATGGCCGAAATGAAAAGACATTTCGGGGATTGCGCGTTTTGCATTTGCCAATCCGCGAAGTGTGCCTTTTTTCCGGCCAATGGGCGATTTCGGGGATTGTGCGTAACAAATATATTACGATTAGCGTTTGCAAGTAATTTTTAGTTTAATTTTCACTTAATATCTAAGCTTTGAATGTCGAAAGTGCAAAAAGTGGCTACTTTTGGTAAGATCGTAGATTCATACTTAATATGATTCATAATTCATAAAAGATAAAAAAGCTTGCTAAATATTACCTATTCAATTTTTTTGTCCTTAGTTTACTGTGGCTTATTTTATTTTACAGGGCCACATTTCACTGGATGTCATTTCGTGCTTTTATTGTAGTCGTCTCGATAGCTACAAGTGCTTTACAAAGTAACTATTAATATACGTTCTATATAATTTTAAGGAATAGATTTATTTTTCTTGGCGAGTAGGATTTTCGAGTCGATACACAACTTGATGAAACGTGGTGTCTGAGTTTTTGAACCGCCTATTAGTACAGCTAATACTTAGACCTTTGGACATGGTTTGTAACGACAACTATCAAATACAACAACAGACAGAAGTGACGAATTGACAAATCAATATATCTTTACGTTCCTGAAGAATATCTTTGAGTTGAAAAATATCTTTGTGTTCTTCTTAGAATTGAAAATATCTTTGGTAGTCGGTATTAATTAAGTTTTGACTATATTTTTATTTTAAAATCCAATGTTTCTGATTAACTATAGGTGGAGTAACAACAGTGTGGTTTAATCGATTAGAAAATGTCAAAATAATTTGCGACATTTTTGCATCATTAGACATTGCAATAAAAATATTTGTAAGTGACCATAATTTTCTTAATCCGTATCTAATATTATGAATGTCCTTATTGCGGGTCGCAACAGAGCATTGGCACAGTATGATTTTTTTTTTGTATGGAATTTTAGTAACTGGAAAGTGAAAATACCTTATTCCCGCAGGTAAATTATAAAGCTGCGAGGGATAACTATTAATTTTATGTGATAAAGAGCCTCTATATCTATGTAATTTTCTACTACATTTACTACTGTCTGGACTGGGAGCAATGGGATAAAAAAATAGAATGTTCCAGCTGTTTCTCCTCCCGAGTATGCAGCAGTAGTAACCAGCACAGGGATTCGAGGATTACTTACAATGTATTTTCATATTGGCGAATGCGGACTTTCTGTATAAAATTAAACATTTCAATCTAAAATTTACCTTAATATTTGTCAGATGTGGCAAAAACGACTTTCACTAGACGTTTTACGCTCTGCCTACTCCGTCAGAGATACATCTGAGACTATAACTATATAGAGTTACTGTTTATCAGTTACTGTGTATCAGTTACTACTTAACTGATGAAACGTCTGTTAACTTTACTTTCAGATGCCATACTACGACTCCAAAGGTATAATAGTATCTAAAATTTCTAAATGCTCTAAACACTATATGTCACGAGGTTTTTGTATGGATATGATTGGAGTAACTCTTGGTCATACGATACTAATAAAATTAATTCTGAGTGAGGTCTCATTTGAAGTAGCCAGAGACTTTGAAATTTCCCTGAAGTTCAGTCACCTGTACCTCCTGACGGGATATTTTGACTATTTAGCTGATTCTCCGCTTTCATCCTCAATCATTATCACCGTATGTATTATATTTAGTACTAATAAATAGCAACAGATAAATTTACTTTGGGTTTTTTCTTGACTCAAGTCCAGATGGCAAAAGAGATCGCTCACGCGCCGAAAACCTCGTCTAACTGGATCACATCAGATCAACTACAATATTTTTCTTTCTTGAATATTAACAATTCTTGATTCAACTATTTAAATCTTTTACACATAGCGACCTGTTTTTAAAAGCGTTTAATCTTAGACGTATAATAATGTATATTTGTAAGGCTGCGCTCCCTTTGAAGCGTAGTGGTGACTACCAATCGCACAATGTTTGATATTAGCGCTCCGTTTCAGTGTCGTTTGAAACATTGTAATGGGTCAATTCATGCACCGTAAGGCCCGCCTTCGCTTCAGTGAAAACGCACCTTTAGGTAATATTTATTCAATTTCGGGAATATGATGTATCAACTTCAACATATATTTTTCAGTTTGTCAAGTGGCAGCTAGTATTAATATTGGCAGGAGTGAGTGTTGCGGTAGTACTTGTAAATACCTGCGTTCGATACCAGTTCGACAAGAATGATGTACTTACCAGCATATCCTACTTCCCTAAGACATGTTTTATTTCAAACCACCATTATATTGATGACGGTGAACTTAACTTGAAGCATACCCAAACCGTAAGTAAGGTTATTATTTCTTTCGATTTCGTAGCGAGATGCCCACTATCGCGCTTAGTCAACTTTTCAATATTTTCGTACAAATTGTAGCACTATGCCCACTTTTCCAAATCTCCATACATTAGATAGCACTATGCCCACTTTTTGGTGTATGACGCGTTTTCGTCGCAGGTTGTCACCTTTGGAGAAAACACGATATCCTTATAGCATGATGTCTACTTTGGTACAGTCAAATACATAATAGAACTGAAAAAGTATGAAATGTCTAAAACTGCCTCCGTGGTCTGAGCAAGATTATTCTGAGCCTTGGGCTTTCTTGGGCCGGGTCGTTAGTTAGATTGGGGGTGGGTTCGATTCGTCCGGGTTAAAACATAGTTTATATTTGTCGATTTATCCACTATGTGAGATTTTTCCTACTTTGATTAGGACGGTCCTACAGTTGTCTTATAAGAAAAAGATTCTGTGTTTCAGAGGGCACGTTCAGCCGTCGGTCCCGTCCCTGTTACTAACAGTGGTGATATCCAGGGTGTTGCTCCACATTAGTAGGAATTTCCTTAAATTCTATTTACGTGAGTTCTCTGGATTTCTTAGCACTTAATGATACATATTTAATGATGCTATTTAAATTCAAATTATATTTGAATCAACGATAATTGAATAAAATAATATCAAATGTATTTTATTCAAATGCATTAAAGATAAAAATATTTGATTATATGATATTTGAGTCAAAAATATAGTGATAATGATAATAGATATTTGAATCAAAGATATTTCAATTAATGATATTTGAATAAAAGGTATTTGGTAGGGTATATATTGGGCGGTGCCATATCCCCACATTTTTTTAAGTATATTCAACTGTTGATGTTATGTTGAGTTCTACTTATTTAACTAATGCCGGACTTTGGTTTTGATTTTACTTTTTTTTTCGTGACGAGTTATTAATATATTAAATATTTATTTTATATGAAAATTAGAATATACAAGAAATTTCGACATAGCATTATTGTAGCGAACAAAGTACCTACGGAAAACAAGTTATGTGGTCTCTAAATAAATCACTTTACTTTCAACATTCCTTCCTGATTCCTTCATTGGTTCCTGGTCATTATGGCGTGGTGGGCGTTGTCACACTGTTCACAAAATAATTTAAGACTTTCTGTTATATTTTCACAAATTAGACTAATTTAAGATTACATTACGCCTGAAAAATAAATAAAATAAATACCAAGAAAATGTTGTGTTGTTGACTGTACAAATTGTGGGCATATTACATATTCAAACTACTAACGATGTAAAAAGTGGGCATGCTGCGACAGAGAATATTAAGAATGGCAATAATGGGCTTTCCGCTATTTTCGTCATTTTGCGATCTTTTGTCTGGAGATTTGGAAAAGTGGGCATAGTGCTATAATTTGTATGAAAATATTGAAAAGTTGACTAAGCGCGATAGTGGGCATCTCGCTACGAAATCTTTCTTTCAACACCATCGTAAAGTATTGTGTTCATATTTGTACTGCACTGTACTGTACTGACAAATTACATTATTATAAGTTGGTAGTTATAGTAGAAGCAAAGATTCTTGATCAGTAGAATAAGTTGGATACCTATGAATAAAATAATTTCGGTAAAAATCAAAAACTTATTTAATTCTTCTTTTATATAATGAAAAAAAGAAATAATAAATTCGCCTCGGGCAGGACTCGAACCTGCGACTCTGGAATGCCGGTCTATCGCTCTACCACTGAGCTACCCAGCCTAGGAAGTAGCTGGAGTGAGGAATTTATTATAGTCTTTCTTATGTACACGTCATCATAGCGAAGTTAGCGACATCTAGCCGTGTAGTTTAAGACCTACACAGGGCTTGACCAATTCAAATTACGATTGGAATTCAAGTCAATAATGATATCGCCTCACTTTTTACATTTTTGAAGATTTTTTATTATTTTTTGTAGTTATACATGGCAAGCGTAGAGTTTGCAGAAGGCATGTTCAAGAAAAAATATTTTGGAAATTATAATGTCTTTGCCTGGCCAAATACACTTATCTCTGTGGTTATTTTGAACGTTGTTTACTTGTAAGTACTAAACCGAGAAATCTAAGAAAAGTCTAATGCTCATTTTTGTCAATGTAGGTTAAAAGCTATGAAAATACATGTACAGGGTGTAAAAAAAGTACTGCGTTCCTTTAAACCACGTAATGTATTAGTGCAATACAATACACACGTTAAATAAAATAAATAAAAATATATTATTTTTATTAAATTCATTAAGGGCAGCCAATTCAGTTTTCGCCTTTCGGAAAAAGCAAAATATGCAGAAAAATCTTCATTCAAAAAATCTGAAAAAACATGACTTCAACTATGAACATATTACCAACACAAATGTGTGATTGAAAATGAGATGTTGTTTACTTCTGCTAATGAAAATTGCGTTCAAAGTAGGGTCGAAATCTTCAATTTTCTTTTACAAAAAATGGTTTTATGTAAGAAATACTTAATATTTTTTTGTAAAACTTACATGTTTAAATTGGCATCATCATCATAAATTTAAGAGCGCTGCTCTTGTCGGTGGAGTATGAAGTAAACGCCAGTCCTCTCTTGATTCCGCCTTCTCTTTGACTTCCTTGTACGACTTGACGTTTATTTTAACTTTGATTTGGTCAATGTAGCTTATTCTCGGTCTGCCCCTTCCCCTCCTTCCTTCTATCTTACCCTCAATAATGGTATTTAAGAAGCGGTCATGGCGTATCAAGTGTCCTAACATCTTTCCTCTTCTATTTTCTATTACATCAATTAAGTTTCTTTTCTCATTTACTATTTGGAGTACTTCTTCGTTTGTCTTCTTTTCGGTCCAACTAATCCTTCTCATTCTGCGCCAACACCACATTTCAAAAGCCTCTAATCGTTCCCTATCTCTCTTGGTTATGGTCCACGTTTCGCAGCCATATAAAGCAACGCTCCAGACGTACACCTTGATAAGCTTTTTTCTTGCCTCAGATGATATTCTGAAAATTGGCATATTAATGAAGAATTCAAATGTGAGGTAGATTTTTTTTAAAAAATAATCTGTATTTTTACCAATTTATTTTGCGTATTATATAACAATTACGCTCACGCGCGGCCTGCCAGTGGCTTGCGGGCCGTTGTCGAGGTAAGACCTGTGCCGCTTTTTGTCAGAAAAATCTTTCCCTTTCATCATCGCTTGCGTCATGAGGTAGCATTTGAAATACCTAAACTTCTCGGATAGCCTGCCCTTAAAGTAAAACTTGTTCCGCAACCCTACCGCACGCATACGCGCGCCACACCCCGCGCCCGAACAGCCGCGCGCCGCCGCGTCTGTGTGCGTGTAGGGATAGTGTTACTTGCTTCTGTTTAATGAATTTAATAAAAAAGTAATATTTTTATTTATAATATTTTATTTGTGTATTGTGTTGTATATCACTAATACATAATGTGGTTTGAAGGAACGTAGTACTTTTTTTATAAAAATAAAATAGTCTCACTACATGCAATGGTTTGGCTGGAAGAGATTTATTTGTACATGTACTCGTAAACTCAACTTTGGAATATTTTTTTATTGAATAAAAAAAAGAAAATTAAATATATTCTCGTACTACCGGGGACTTTGCTTATCAATATGCCTTCCTATCAAAGCTTAAAAGTAATCCACTTCTTCTAAAAGTTGCAAGGAATTAATTAATCACAGTAGTTACTTATTGGTATTTCAGACATTACTATTACTTCTGTGTAGTGTTACTGATGGCGATTTTTCGAAGCACTTCGGTATATCAAGATAGAATAGAACAGCTCATAAGTTTTTTGAAGTCAGAAAGAGTTGACAAAAGTGTAATTAACAAGACTTTAAATTATTTTATGTATCACTGGAGAAGGTGAGTTATATTTTAATACATACATACATACTTACATAAAATCACGCCTATATCCCTAAGGGGGTAGGCAGAGCGAAAACGTCCGAAAGGTCATTCCGCCACGTCTGACAAGTTTTGAGAGGGTTATTTCAGATGGTCATGTGATTTTAATACTTGTGATTTATATTTCACTTGAAAACCAAATAAGGTCAAATGCGTAAAATGAAAAAAATCGCTATTGACCAGAAAATTCTGTGCTGGTTACGTATCTGAACTATTAGCAGGTTTAAACCCGCAGCTTTGTCAATTCATCGATCCGTGATTTAACCATCCATTACATACCATACCATACGACATCTGGTCTATTTTATTTACTATACGTCATGTATAGGACAAAGCCCGGATGGTGTAGTGGATAGGGCCGCGGCCTTCTGCGCAGGAGGTCGTGGTTCGAATCCCACCATGTACCAATGTGTTTTTCGGTTTTCGAATTTCATATATACGTTTATTCGGCACTTTTACGGTGAAGGAAAACATCGAGAGGAAACCTGCACACACCTACGAAGAAATTCAAAGGTTGTGTGTAACCTAATCTAGGATTGGGTCTGGTTTCCCTTCTGGGTTGCGGAGGTCAGATGGCAGTCGCTCTGTGTAAAAACCAGTACCTTCGTTTAATCACCTAGATTAGGTAGTCGACCCCGAGATATACGGGAAAAAGGCTAGGAAGATGATGATGATGATGTACAGGACAATTAAAAATTTCGCCATCCTATCCAAACAAGAACTTTCTTTAATCTTTTTAGAATGGCGGGTGCTGACGATGCTCTTTCGCTAAATGGCAGAATTGGTACGATGTTGATTCAAGATTTGACTCACTATTTTTATTACAAGTAAGGGATAATTATTTTTGTTTATTGATAAAAATACTTCCAGTTTAAAACACGGTCACACTCATAGCTCCCACTAGGATTCCCTATATCGGGGTGCCATGGACATACACAGAAAGAACCACAAAGAACACCCAGACCCAGAAACAGACATTTAAATTCATCACTCAAAATGTCTGTCCGGCCGGGAATCGACGCTGCAGGCAGTCCTCTGCGTAGCAAGCAGATTACACTACCAACTAGGTTGAGCGGGCCGTTTCATGATCATAAACGTTAAAAGATTAAAGATTAATATAAATGATGTTTTTATATTTTAATTTTAAAGGTAACCAATGATAATTGCACTAAAATACTTACTTGCTTTTATTTATATAGTACTCTAGGTACTGCTGATACATTGCTTGGTGGTGGGGAGATTCTGCAGAGACAGTTGGCCAGCAGTGTCCAGATGGTTGTCTTTCCACCAGGCGAAGACATCATCAGGGAGATGGACCTTTGCCAACATGTTTATTTTGTGCATAGAGGCCAAGTTAATGTACTGAAAAATAAGGAAGTAATCTCACTGAAAAAGGTGTTTATTTTATTAATTAGACGGCTTAATTTTTTGTATCCAAACATTTCATTTCGAAATGAACCCTCTGAGCGAGCTCATCTAAGAAGCGTTAAAAGGCACTAGTATTTGCTCACACCGACGAATCCCAGCATGCTGCTTTAAACCTAACTCCATATTATTTGTACGTAGTATAATGGTACAGTCACATATCCAGGCTCTATAAAGGCAAGTTGCAAACCAATAAAAATATTTTTATTCCCAGTGGAAATACAAATTTAATATTTTAAAGAAAACCGCCTAGGCATAAATTATTTATTGCTATCCGATTCAATTTTAATAGTTTTATTTGTTTGTTTTCTATTTGTTTTCTAGGGTTCTGTATTTGGTCTACTAGACGGGAAAAGACCGCGCGCCGCTCGTACCACCATGCAGTCTGTGGACTACGTAGACCTTCTCCAGATACCTGCTGATACATTTCAGGAGTACATCAACGACACCGTGAGTGAATATTAAACATATACATTATACCTACTGGGTATAAAGGAATATGACAGCCGAAATATTGATCTGTCGAAAAAGGAATTTGACTTGTGTTCAAGATGTTTACATTACGCAGAATATAAATAGATTTTTTAAAATAGAAGCGTACTTCTACCATTCATATATTGACAATGGCAAAGATTGAGGGCTAGATTAGGGGCTAGCCTGTTGGTAGACTTTCAAAAGCTTTCATATTTATCAATATTATAAACTGAAAGGGGTTACTTGGTCAATGAAACTGAACAATTCAGCAGGTTATTTATTCAGGAAATAAAAAAAAAATTGCATTCCCATACACATTGTCTGATCGAGATGGTTAATTTGTATGGAAAAGTTTTTTTTTTTCATTTCCTGAAAGAATTTCCTGGTGATAGTTGTTCAGTTTCGTTGACTGAGCAACCCCTATCAGTTTTCCGTACGCTGTTCCTTACACCCGGTATTAGATGTATATAAAGTATTTTGTTAAAATTTCAAACATTTCTGAACACGCAGGAAAGACTCCGTGTTTCTGAACAATTTATTTTTTAAGGTGCGAGAAAACATTATCCAAACTGCAAGCTATAAAGACGACTATTTGGCTGTACAAATAGAAGTTCCTGAGAGTCCAACTGATAGTATACAATACATTTTGCGTGGATTAAAAACAATTAAATTACCTGTAAGTTTTTTATAAAGTACCTATGTGGAAATGGGCACCATACCGCAACTTTTTATGTGCCTCCGAGCTTGTATGGTCGTATTTATTAAGCGATCTCAAGATTGAGAGCAATATCAAGTATGGATTTGACAGGCCGTTTTGTTCTGAAATGACATTTCTGATACATAATTAAACTCGCTGTCACTCTTGAGAGCTGATTATAAATACGGGCCTGAGAGTCAAACATGGGGGAGTAGGCTCTCAAGAGTCACAGCGAGCTTGAGTTTTTACCAAAAATATAATTTCAATACAAAACAACCTGCCTGTCAAATCCCTACTTAATGTTGCTCTGAATCTTGAGATTGCTTAATAAATACAAGCCTTAAACCCTTAAAAATTGACTGATTAAGAGTTTACCAGGATTTCTACTAGTTGACTTAAGTCTATAATTCTAATTTCAGTTTATGAAAGAAGCAGTAACTTCTGAAACTAGCAAATGGTTCTCAAGATGGCTTCTGCTTGTATGGGTCATAAACCCTATACTTGCCAATGTTCTTTCTTACGTTAGCTTTACTTTACGTGTTGAACCAAATACAATAAGAATCATAGGCGTAATATTTAAAATCCTACCCGTGTGCGATGTAATCCATGTAATTTTCATGATGTCTGAATTTTTCACTGTGAGTTTTTCAATTTATTAGAATGAAGTAGTTAAATATAGACACACATTTTTTGTAAATACAAACTTGAGTCTTTGTTCAGCTGAAAGCAAGAAGCTCAAAAACTGAACCTTTGGATCCTCCTGATATTTTTTTAAATATGTACACCCTACTTCCATGCTGGCCTGGGAGTGATAGAAAAACATAGAATGTGCCAGCTGCATCTCCTCCCAGGCATGCTGTAAAAATCAGCTAAGGGATTCGAGGGTAATTTAGGCGATGGGCTGACAACCTGTCACTATAGCAATATACAGATTGTAACGATACGCCTTCATGTTTAGGCGCATCGTCACTCCACAAATATAATATTTCTTATAAATAACTTGATTTGATAAAAAAATATCTATTCGTAAAATTATAATTCATCAAAAGCGATTTAAGACATTTTGAATTTTGCGCCATTTCAGACGAAATCGCATCTGAGCTCTTATTGGTCAGATAGTTGTATGATTACCGCGAGAAGAGAATCTGCAAGTAAACAAAAGTTTACATACTTTCAGATGAGTACTTAGTTGAATATTGTTCGAAAAATAACGATCATGTTCATAAATTAAAATAAACTTGAATATAGCATTTTGATTATTCAAATATGAACCAATAGCATTCAGAAATAAACTTGCTATTTTGTTAACAATATTGCTTGTTAATCCATTTAATTTAAATATTGACCATTATAAAATACGGTTTAAATATTTGTCAAATTATAATAAACATCAAATACCATTAACATCAAATTGAAACAAAAATAATGTTAATCAAATGACTGACAAGTTCATTCATCTCTGTCTGTAAGGATTACAGTGCCTCTCCGTGTTTATGGTGTATTGAGTGTGGCGAAAAAAGGAACTAACTAGACCGTCAAGATCATACAATAGAAAACTTCTTGTTCCATGTACATACATAGAATCGCAATACAAAATGACCCTAAGATAAAAACTCATTGTATTACGTGGAAGGTCTATGGTTGTTCATATCATATATTTGATATTTTCTCCGACATGCAGCGCCACACTAGAATTCATGGGATGGAGCTGGCACATTCTATACGGAATTGTTGCGAAATTTGATCAAACTTCTAATTAAATAAATGGTGGGAATTGATTAAAAAGAACGATTGTAACAATTTAATAATTTTCGAATTAATTTCTCATGTATTTTACGTAAAATCCTTAATTTTGTAATAAATGGGAAAAGCGCCATCTGTTCTCAAATTAGAATACTTTTAGGGCTAGCCTCCTAGGCTAACTTCAGGTTCGAATCCGGGAGCCAATGCTATTGATTCGTGGAGGGTAGTGTTGGAAAAATCTTGGCTGAGATAATTGCCGTCCCTTTTTGTTCTCTTATGTGCGACAGTGACAGGTGTGAAATTTTATTGGTTAGGTCATGATTTTTGTAACTATAAATTGCTACCATTGGTTATTACTCGACGAATTATAAAAGTCTTGATTCATTAGCGATTTTCAAGTATTCCGTGGTAATCGTAATTTTGTCGGTTTACACAGACGCTTCCTTGGGAAAACATGCGGTTGTGACACTTGTGGGAAAGGCGCCGGGAGCGACGGTCGCAACTAGGAAGAGGCTTCTTGGTTCCAGGGAAGGCGACGGGTGCTGGTGGTGCCATGGCGTCAGCAGCTATTTATCTGGTCAGATCTTTCCTTATATTTCGTAGATACAGAATATAACAGTGCAATATAAAGTTTTGTAATCACGTAACGTAAGAAAAAGCGTATGAGTATGAGTGTCGGTACTAAGCCGTGTCTGCCATATTGTTTCCTTGACATTGTAACTACGTAAATGAAATTCACATTTTTCATAAGTTTGAATCTAGTAGTATGTTGTTTAAGATCTGTGATATTCTGGTTCTACATATTGTCATGTGTTTTTGCTTATCTCCGAGTACTTCTACATTTTTACTTCGGATTGCGAGTTCTACCTACGAAAATTTTATGTGTACATTTTCAGGAATTTTCCATACGTTTTATTTTATTGAATATGTGTGAAGCTGTGATTTAAGAGTACCTATTTTTAATAAATTATATTTTGATTGAACGAAAATAAAAGTACGGAACGGTAGGTAGTTATAACCACGACGTGCGGGTACTAGTATACGTTGCGCGGCGCGCTTTGCCTCGTAGGTGCATTTGGTTATAGCCTTCGGTACTCATAATGCGTGAGCTAGGTCGTAGGTTCGATTTCGCTTATATTATTTACACTTTTGTTCTGCGGTTTAGGTTCTTGTTAGGTCACGGGACTACGATATAGGTGTTGGTTATTTAGCAAAGTAAGATTGTTTCAGGATTTTGTGCGTCGGAGGGTACGTTTTGGTATGACGTCATTTCAATAGGTTAGTGTAAATTTGAGCGAAAAGTTGACCTACATTCAATCTGGTTTGTTTAATAAAAGTTCGGAGATTAATTAAAAAATGTAGTCGCACTTATTCCTCCATAGCAAATTCGGTGGTGTAGTAGCACGACATGTCGATATCCAGGAATTAAAGATACTTGTTGCGGAACTTTTGTACTACTTTTAAGCTAGTTCGAGTTAGACGTGAGAAGCGGTCACCCATCCATCAGCGGTCACCCATCCATTTTAAATCGTACAATTTTTATTAGTAAGAAATAGTTTCAAAAATAGTTCGAATTTGTTGATACATTGTTCTTAGATTTACCCTGCAGATATTTGAGGCGTGGTTTTAGATTATTGTTAATTTGTTAGTAGTATAGCCAGATTGTTTAGGATATTGATATCAGAATTAGGTGTACCTACCGGGAATTCGAAGCTTCAATAATATTAGGTGGACATTCCGGGAATTTGGCGGACCTTCGAGAATCTTGAAAGGATACTACTACTGATAGGAACGGATATTATTATTTTAGATTATTTAGGTACTGCAGTTCCGGTTTGATTCAGAGACGTCGATGTTCCTACCAGAAGGGTGACAATTACAGTTTTGAGAAGGTAATATCTACTTTTACTCAGTATTTTATGTTCATCTACATATTTTGCTTACAATTAAATATTATTCAAAATTCAGAAATGCAAAGTTTAATAATCTTTTGATACATCTTTTTATACCTAATTCAGGAAATATTTAATTCCATTTTATGAATATTTTCTCATCAGCAATTTTACTAATGACATTTTAGTAATAGTTATCTAACTAACATTTTTAACGGATTTAGAATGAATGACATATTTAGATTCAAGGCCATACTAAAATGCCAAGCAGTGGAAATTTTAAGCATTTAAGCTTAGAGAGTTATATTTCCGTAACTTTTATTCGTATAAAGTTTCTTATTGTTTTGATATTATATAACCAAATGTTTATTACCAGCCTTTTACATTTTATATGGAGTTGCATAGAAAGTTTGCAATGTCAAAAGTAATAAATAAAGAAGTTACTTTTATGAAAGTGATGTTGGATTTGAGCTTACTAGGCCAAGCTAAGACAAAGCCTTAATAGATTTCTCTAAATAAAGAATGGGAAACTATTCAAGTACAGTTCGATTCACCATTTCTTATTACTTAGTTCAAAGAAACTAGGTTAGACAATTTTAAAATACAAAATTGTTGTTTCTTTTTAGTAGAAGGTTGAAAATAAATAATTACCTTTAATTTAAAGTAGATTCTGCAAAAGTTTAAAATATGTTTTGATTGCAGTAAATTCTCTTCATATTTTCATTTTCTTTTATTTTGAAATAAATTCTTTTTGACTTTGTAATGGAAGATTAATGTTTTTTGTTTTCAAATATATAATTTTCATAGATTCACATTTCTAGTAAACAAGTAAATCTAGATGTCGTGAATTCATTTGTTCCATTAAACTCAGTAAATGTAAATTCAAAAGAAATCCTGATATTAAAATCACAGTAAAACTAAAGTTACCACATCACTAAATATAAAAATGAAATACATTATTCTCAAATTAAGTTTATGAATATTGAAAGGTTTTCATTTGGAATACCTAACCATACACTAGGTTCAGGAACAAACCTAGATTTGATGGATATACCCTCTTGTCCTTTTGTATACTTAGTAAAGTATGACTAGACTGACTGACAAAAATATTGCATTTTGACTTGAATTAAAGTTATTTTCCCCTCATATCAGGATTAAATATATTGGAGGAGCTCTGTCCAGAGTCTGGCTGACGAGGAGCACTGCACGGTGGCGGGAAAGGGCGGTGCCCCGGCTTTACCAAAAACACAAAAATGCTGTTGTAGTTTTATCTTGTTTGAAACAGCAAATTTCTTACAATATATTTGAATGCTAAGATTATTAGTCTTCCTCACCCTCTAAAATCTTTATTGTTGAACATTTGCTAAATATTAGGATTATTTATATTCTATTCATTTTCATCATCACTTTCGTAAGTTTAGTATTTTCTATTCTATTAAACTATCATTAGGCAAAGTAGGTTATACCATTCGAGTCATTAAAGTTCAGGGGTTACAACAGCGGTTCGCAACTTTAGGTCCTATTATACTACTAGACGTTCATTTGGCCAAATACTAATCTCATTAAACTGAAACCAATTCTGTTACTTTAAGTTCTTTCTTTCCTCTATTTACAGTGTCTTCAGCCTTGTCCATGTCCAGCCTTCTGGGAATCGTGTCTGATGGATCCGTGCTCTATCTACGATTAGTGTCTCGTTTTAGTGTAGTTAATAATTATTTCCTTGAAGTGATTTACTTGCAACTGAAGAATTTTAATTAAAGTTTTCGTATCTTAAATTTCATCTTTACATTTACAAAAAATCGTCCTTTTAATTTTCAATATTTAACTTTACTTAATTTCTTTTACTTCTCTTTTCTTAATTAAGGTTAAAAAAAAAAGTAGGAATAGGTTAGGTAGGTATATGTTACAAATCGGTTTGCGTGACCAGGATAATATAGTTTTTCGTGTTACTACGGACTTAAATATCTTGAAACTATGATTTTCGTGTCATTTTATTTAAATTTTGATAATTTTCCTATTACAGATGACTCCATTTACTATCATTTTGACGTTTAGATAAGAGAATATAGGCTTACAGCACGTTTATTTTGATTTTGCGTTACTAGGATTACGATTTTATTTAGACGTAGAGCACGGATCTTTCTATTTTCTTTCAGTTCCAGAATCAGACTTTTGACTTGCTGCGGAATTGGTTTCACTTTTACTTTTACATGGTTATCTTTGTAACCACAAATTGTTGTTCGTGAAAACGGAGTGACAAGAATGGTATTTTAGCGTATTAGGTGTTATGAATTTTATGATTTTATTTACATTTTTCCAGGGTTGTAAACTTTTCATGCGGTTTGTTTAGATTTGATAAGTAACTTGTTTACATTACCTTAATAATCATGATTTTATTGTTTTACACTGCCATTTACATTAACATAACAAAACATTTTGAAAAATTACCTAAAGACAAAATATCTAGTAAACTTTGGGGGTCGTAAGTAGATTATGGGGGTCGTTAAGTTATAAAAGTAAATTCAAGTCTTAACACGCTCTCATGAAAATAAGCTAATATTCTTAAACGTGTAATTTTAAAACAGTAACCTTCTACTTTAATAAACAAAATGATGTCAAGCCTAGATTTCTTAGGACATTCTTAGTTCTTTTGAATATTTTAGTAGTCATTAAAGATAGTTGAGTAGCGAAAGTACACAAACTCGATGTTTCAATTTAAAATTTAATCGTATACGTATATTTTATTCAACAAAATCATGCTTCTCATGGTTATTGTATGTTCAATTAAGAAATTTACTGTTGCTAGTATCAAAATTAGGCTAAATTTAAAATTTTTACAAGGCAACAAACAAATAAGTCAATTCAATAACGTAAAATTACAAATAGTTTTTCTGAATCATTAGCTGATAACATTTAATCATAGCAATTATTTATGGTTTTTATGCTTAATTTTGGGTTTCCCTTTTGCCAATATTTAAAACTTATGAGTTATTTCTAGTTTCTGTTGCAAATACTTACAATTAATTAGTTATTTTGTTTAATAACTATTGTGTTATTTTTATTCTAAATTGATTAAACGTATATTTACATTCTATGCAACTTCGATAATTTAGCTGAATATTTATATTTCATTCTATCATGACGCGATTAATTTATCTAAGGTTATTTGAATTGGCTTAAATCAAATAAATTTTTGATAAGGTTAGTTCCAGTGCCAATAAAACCAACCAAAATTAACAAATCATTTAGTTGTAGTTGTAGTAGATGTACAATTAATTAGTCTTTGCATTCTTTATAATTAGAAAAAAAAACGTTTACATTTTCTTTCATTTTATAAATGTTTTGAGTCATCCAATTATTTTCTTAGACAATTGTAGCAGATTTGGCAGAGCTCATTCGTAAACGTACGATGAGATTTTTTGGAGCTGGTTTATTTCTTCTATGTCTTTCTGTTACGTGTTTCAGATATTCGAGTTTAGAGTTAGTGTTGTTTAGGTCATATTTTTTATTTTGAAGCAGGAAAAATACATCGTTGTTTGTAGAAGGATTTATCGGTTTTGAATTTCCAGGATTTTAACATTTTAATTATTTTATTTGTGTACCTATTTTAATAAGTAAATTATTTTCAGATTTCATCATATCCAAACATAATTATTTCTCATGTTAGAATTAAGTAATGGGTTTAGAAGGTTTAGTTTCTAAGGCATTTTTGCGCGTAATTAATTTGATAACAGTTTTTCTCTACATAAAGTACAGCGTAAAATTTTGTGAAAAACATAATAAGCGATTGCGTAAAATCTTGACATCCTAAAATCCTAAAAAAAACCTGACATTTTAGCGAAACTGCATTTTACAGAGGACACTTGAAAAAGCGAGCAAATCGACGGTGATACAACACGAAAATTAAATCAATATATTACGCGAGCGAATCGAACGCGACGTAATAAAACTAAACCATTAACATGACGCGAGCGAAGCGAGCTGAGCGCGACTCTACTCGAAAACTTCTTTTTCTGTCGTATGGGTATCAAGTCGATCGACCGGATGAACCCTGATGTCAGAATTTTAAACTGCCTTATAGCACAGTAAATAAACCTCTGACATGGTTTGTGTTACGACCACTATCAATGACAGCGACCGGGACCGACGGTATAACGTGCCCTCTGAAGCACGGAATCCTTTTCTTCTCGGACAATCAAGTGATTCAGCCTGCAATATCCTAACCAAACTAGAAACAACAACACAAAGTCATTCTCCCCTTGAGAATCGAACTGACGACCTCCGGATCGAGAGCCCATGGCTCAGACCACTAGACCACGGAAGCAGTTAGTAGACCACTGAAACGGTTATATCTTGACATTAGCGTAATACAAGCGTAAGCGTAATAGTAGTTAGAAAAAGAAAAAAAAATATTTGGGCAAGAGTGCTGGGGTCTCATGGTTCGGAGCGGGTTAATCTGTTTTAGGTTTCTCCAAACCTTCAGGATTTCTCTACATTCCTTTGTCTTGGGCGCCACACTGCTTGCTACATACGTGTTTGTCCTTAGTTCATAAGTACTAACTTAGTTTTAAAATAATACCTAGCATAAGTGCAATAGCGTAAAAGATACGTTGCATTCAATAATTTTCATGATAAGTTTAATATTTTAGAAAGAGCAAAAGTTGTGGCGTAGATATTTTCATATTCCTTTATATTAGAAAAGGCAACGTTCTAATAGCGATTGGCGTAATTTCTGTGTTTAATGTTTAATTTCACTAACCCTAAGTGTTTTAGTTGATAAGTTTTGGAGTTATCATTTGCGAATTTTAAAGTACGTATTTTGATTTGAGAACGGATGGATATTTCCAATAAGAAAAAAAAAGAAAAAAAAAACACAATTTATCACATGCATTTCAATAATTCTAATTTTGTTTATCAGTGGTCAAGTAGAGGTGGCTGTGATGTTTATTTGAGTGGCGCAGATCAGAGTAAGGTGGCCAATAGAAGGGGATTGAAAGATTGATGAATGTATTATTATAATTTAAGTATTATTATTATTTATGTTTATTAAATATTTATTTTATTAATAAGTTTGAAAGGAGATGTAAGCAGGGCTCTGGTAAATATCATAGTTTACCTACTTTGGCTACAAGTTATTGTGTGTCCTTCTAAAAACTACACCACACACAACAACGAAATTTATATGAAAAGTAGAAGTTAGGATTAGAACAGCAGTCATTTCTGTGTTTAACAGGTGTTTCATATATTTTTCTACTCACACGCAGTTTCAGGCTGATGCTATGAGGCTAATGCTTTTCCCCACTCTTACATCAAGCTAAGGTGTTAACGAAATAACTTCGAATTGGGATTTGAAGAGATTACCTTGATCAATATGCCCGGCAAGATATCAAGCATATAGGGTATCTGCATTGTGTAATGTAGGGGTATCATCTTATCTAACGATCACCATTCCAATGCAGAATAAAGACGAGTATTGATGTGGATTGTATAAGTACTACTCTTCTAGTACGTTGAGGCTTAGCACAACCTCAGCGCCTTGCACACGGTGTGATTTAATCCTGCGCGATACATTGTTGTTCATTAACTTGAGGTAATCAAAGATTTCAGATTTCAAATTGGAGTCATGGCTGTTAACATTTTTAGTCACATTACACACACACACAACACAAATTCACTTTTGGAAGGATGTACAATTTCTTTTATAATTTATTTATAAAATTGAGGAAATAGTAAATATTTTCATAGTGTAATTTAAATGATACTTCCCATTATTTATTTAAGCTTGACTATTGAAAAGATGCTATGAAATTGTCGGTTAAAAGTGTAAGGGTTGAACTTAGGGATTCTGTGATATATATTTGCGACTTAACAGTCAAATAAATCCGTATTTCATACAAATGGAACTAGGAACTTCTGTGATAAATACTTTCAGCGTAACAGGTTGGTTATTAGCGGAATTTTTGCATTTCATAATTGATTTAAGATGAGGAAAATTGTCGATTTTGAATAAAAAATCATGAACATTTGATATCCTGACAAAGGTTCTGTTAACTTGTCTATGCAGAATGTATGGGACGATTGTGGAATGATCATAAGAGGTTGTATTGTGATGATTATGAAAGATAAGCTAAGGCAAATCTCTGTCTTTGAAATCAAAGATTAGACTTAAGCCAGAGAGAAGAGCATAGATAAATAATGGAATCAGAGTCTAGGATACTTTTCATTGACATTTGAACCATGACACACTACACGGTACATAATGAGGTTTTATGAAATTTGGTGTTAGGAGTAAATTTAATGACTTGAATCATATAATGTTTTGATTCAGTTATATAACAGTAACAGGTTTTATCTGTATTTCATAATTCGCTCCAACTAATAGGCACACTGCAAACAAGACTGTTCCTTTGCTTGGCTTTGTATTTTGTCCGAATAATCATCAAAATAAGTTGAGTATTCGTCTGATGAGTTAAGAGTTTGGTATGGAACAGTTTTATTTGTTACATTCTCCGAAAGGTTAGTAATTTTTATTTTGGGTTGATATTTTTGAGTAGAACGTTTTGTCAGTTGGATTTAAATGACTGGAACTAGTAAATGCAACACTTTCATTCTTTGACCAGGGTCATTCGTATATTGGTTCAATTTCAATACATGGTTGGACTGAACAGATGAGATCACAGGGTCGACTGGCCTTCCGGTTCCTCGGCAGAGACTTGTTGCCCTTGGGAAGGAGATTTTTGTTCATGACTTAATGTTTAAAGCTTGGGGATTCAATCCATGTAACTATTTGCTGACCTTTTGGTTTAAAATACACACCACACAAAATACATTCTGGGAAAAGTGTCAATGAAAATTTTTCTAACTGATTATATTTGTGGATCTCAATTTTGAGTCAAGAGAATTTTCCTCCGTTGAAGTTTTAAGTCAACTCCAGTAAATTGGGGGTCGGATGTAACGATACGCCTTCATGTTTAGGCGCATCGTCACTCCACAAATATAATATTTCTTATAAATAACTTGATTTGATAAAAAAATATCTATTCGTAAAATTATAATTCATCAAAAGCGATTTAAGACATTTTGAATTTTGCGCCATTTCAGACGAAATCGCATCTGAGCTCTTATTGGTCAGATAGTTGTATGATTACCGCGAGAAGAGAATCTGCAAGTAAACAAAAGTTTACATACTTTCAGATGAGTACTTAGTTGAATATTGTTCGAAAAATAACGATCATGTTCATAAATTAAAATAAACTTGAATATAGCATTTTGATTATTCAAATATGAACCAATAGCATTCAGAAATAAACTTGCTATTTTGTTAACAATATTGCTTGTTAATCCATTTAATTTAAATATTGACCATTATAAAATACGGTTTAAATATTTGTCAAATTATAATAAACATCAAATACCATTAACATCAAATTGAAACAAAAATAATGTTAATCAAATGACTGACAAGTTCATTCATCTCTGTCTGTAAGGATTACAGTGCCTCTCCGTGTTTATGGTGTATTGAGTGTGGCGAAAAAAGGAACTAACTAGACCGTCAAGATCATACAATAGAAAACTTCTTGTTCCATGTACATACATAGAATCGCAATACAAAATGACCCTAAGATAAAAACTCATTGTATTACGTGGAAGGTCTATGGTTGTTCATATCATATATTTGATATTTTCTCCGACATGCAGCGCCACACTAGAATTCATGGGATGGAGCTGGCACATTCTATACGGAATTGTTGCGAAATTTGATCAAACTTCTAATTAAATAAATGGTGGGAATTGATTAAAAAGAACGATTGTAACAATTTAATAATTTTCGAATTAATTTCTCATGTATTTTACGTAAAATCCTTAATTTTGTAATAAATGGGAAAAGCGCCATCTGTTCTCAAATTAGAATACTTTTAGGGCTAGCCTCCTAGGCTAACTTCAGGTTCGAATCCGGGAGCCAATGCTATTGATTCGTGGAGGGTAGTGTTGGAAAAATCTTGGCTGAGATAATTGCCGTCCCTTTTTGTTCTCTTATGTGCGACAGTGACAGGTGTGAAATTTTATTGGTTAGGTCATGATTTTTGTAACTATAAATTGCTACCATTGGTTATTACTCGACGAATTATAAAAGTCTTGATTCATTAGCGATTTTCAAGTATTCCGTGGTAATCGTAATTTTGTCGGTTTACACAGACGCTTCCTTGGGAAAACATGCGGTTGTGACACTTGTGGGAAAGGCGCCGGGAGCGACGGTCGCAACTAGGAAGAGGCTTCTTGGTTCCAGGGAAGGCGACGGGTGCTGGTGGTGCCATGGCGTCAGCAGCTATTTATCTGGTCAGATCTTTCCTTATATTTCGTAGATACAGAATATAACAGTGCAATATAAAGTTTTGTAATCACGTAACGTAAGAAAAAGCGTATGAGTATGAGTGTCGGTACTAAGCCGTGTCTGCCATATTGTTTCCTTGACATTGTAACTACGTAAATGAAATTCACATTTTTCATAAGTTTGAATCTAGTAGTATGTTGTTTAAGATCTGTGATATTCTGGTTCTACATATTGTCATGTGTTTTTGCTTATCTCCGAGTACTTCTACATTTTTACTTCGGATTGCGAGTTCTACCTACGAAAATTTTATGTGTACATTTTCAGGAATTTTCCATACGTTTTATTTTATTGAATATGTGTGAAGCTGTGATTTAAGAGTACCTATTTTTAATAAATTATATTTTGATTGAACGAAAATAAAAGTACGGAACGGTAGGTAGTTATAACCACGACGTGCGGGTACTAGTATACGTTGCGCGGCGCGCTTTGCCTCGTAGGTGCATTTGGTTATAGCCTTCGGTACTCATAATGCGTGAGCTAGGTCGTAGGTTCGATTTCGCTTATATTATTTACACTTTTGTTCTGCGGTTTAGGTTCTTGTTAGGTCACGGGACTACGATATAGGTGTTGGTTATTTAGCAAAGTAAGATTGTTTCAGGATTTTGTGCGTCGGAGGGTACGTTTTGGTATGACGTCATTTCAATAGGTTAGTGTAAATTTGAGCGAAAAGTTGACCTACATTCAATCTGGTTTGTTTAATAAAAGTTCGGAGATTAATTAAAAAATGTAGTCGCACTTATTCCTCCATAGCAAATTCGGTGGTGTAGTAGCACGACATGTCGATATCCAGGAATTAAAGATACTTGTTGCGGAACTTTTGTACTACTTTTAAGCTAGTTCGAGTTAGACGTGAGAAGCGGTCACCCATCCATCAGCGGTCACCCATCCATTTTAAATCGTACAATTTTTATTAGTAAGAAATAGTTTCAAAAATAGTTCGAATTTGTTGATACATTGTTCTTAGATTTACCCTGCAGATATTTGAGGCGTGGTTTTAGATTATTGTTAATTTGTTAGTAGTATAGCCAGATTGTTTAGGATATTGATATCAGAATTAGGTGTACCTACCGGGAATTCGAAGCTTCAATAATATTAGGTGGACATTCCGGGAATTTGGCGGACCTTCGAGAATCTTGAAAGGATACTACTACTGATAGGAACGGATATTATTATTTTAGATTATTTAGGTACTGCAGTTCCGGTTTGATTCAGAGACGTCGATGTTCCTACCAGAAGGGTGACAATTACAGTTTTGAGAAGGTAATATCTACTTTTACTCAGTATTTTATGTTCATCTACATATTTTGCTTACAATTAAATATTATTCAAAATTCAGAAATGCAAAGTTTAATAATCTTTTGATACATCTTTTTATACCTAATTCAGGAAATATTTAATTCCATTTTATGAATATTTTCTCATCAGCAATTTTACTAATGACATTTTAGTAATAGTTATCTAACTAACATTTTTAACGGATTTAGAATGAATGACATATTTAGATTCAAGGCCATACTAAAATGCCAAGCAGTGGAAATTTTAAGCATTTAAGCTTAGAGAGTTATATTTCCGTAACTTTTATTCGTATAAAGTTTCTTATTGTTTTGATATTATATAACCAAATGTTTATTACCAGCCTTTTACATTTTATATGGAGTTGCATAGAAAGTTTGCAATGTCAAAAGTAATAAATAAAGAAGTTACTTTTATGAAAGTGATGTTGGATTTGAGCTTACTAGGCCAAGCTAAGACAAAGCCTTAATAGATTTCTCTAAATAAAGAATGGGAAACTATTCAAGTACAGTTCGATTCACCATTTCTTATTACTTAGTTCAAAGAAACTAGGTTAGACAATTTTAAAATACAAAATTGTTGTTTCTTTTTAGTAGAAGGTTGAAAATAAATAATTACCTTTAATTTAAAGTAGATTCTGCAAAAGTTTAAAATATGTTTTGATTGCAGTAAATTCTCTTCATATTTTCATTTTCTTTTATTTTGAAATAAATTCTTTTTGACTTTGTAATGGAAGATTAATGTTTTTTGTTTTCAAATATATAATTTTCATAGATTCACATTTCTAGTAAACAAGTAAATCTAGATGTCGTGAATTCATTTGTTCCATTAAACTCAGTAAATGTAAATTCAAAAGAAATCCTGATATTAAAATCACAGTAAAACTAAAGTTACCACATCACTAAATATAAAAATGAAATACATTATTCTCAAATTAAGTTTATGAATATTGAAAGGTTTTCATTTGGAATACCTAACCATACACTAGGTTCAGGAACAAACCTAGATTTGATGGATATACCCTCTTGTCCTTTTGTATACTTAGTAAAGTATGACTAGACTGACTGACAAAAATATTGCATTTTGACTTGAATTAAAGTTATTTTCCCCTCATATCAGGATTAAATATATTGGAGGAGCTCTGTCCAGAGTCTGGCTGACGAGGAGCACTGCACGGTGGCGGGAAAGGGCGGTGCCCCGGCTTTACCAAAAACACAAAAATGCTGTTGTAGTTTTATCTTGTTTGAAACAGCAAATTTCTTACAATATATTTGAATGCTAAGATTATTAGTCTTCCTCACCCTCTAAAATCTTTATTGTTGAACATTTGCTAAATATTAGGATTATTTATATTCTATTCATTTTCATCATCACTTTCGTAAGTTTAGTATTTTCTATTCTATTAAACTATCATTAGGCAAAGTAGGTTATACCATTCGAGTCATTAAAGTTCAGGGGTTACAACAGCGGTTCGCAACTTTAGGTCCTATTATACTACTAGACGTTCATTTGGCCAAATACTAATCTCATTAAACTGAAACCAATTCTGTTACTTTAAGTTCTTTCTTTCCTCTATTTACAGTGTCTTCAGCCTTGTCCATGTCCAGCCTTCTGGGAATCGTGTCTGATGGATCCGTGCTCTATCTACGATTAGTGTCTCGTTTTAGTGTAGTTAATAATTATTTCCTTGAAGTGATTTACTTGCAACTGAAGAATTTTAATTAAAGTTTTCGTATCTTAAATTTCATCTTTACATTTACAAAAAATCGTCCTTTTAATTTTCAATATTTAACTTTACTTAATTTCTTTTACTTCTCTTTTCTTAATTAAGGTTAAAAAAAAAAGTAGGAATAGGTTAGGTAGGTATATGTTACAAGATCAATCTGGAATAACCCTCAAAACTTGTCAGACGTAGCGGAACTACCTTTTTTTAGGTCGCTTACGCTCTGCCTACCCCATTAGGGATAAAGGCGTGATTATATGTATGTATGTATGTATGTATGTACACCCTGATTACTCTCACCCTGATTACTCTCACATGGAGTAATATAATACTCTCAATAATTTTCTGTAGCTTGCCAACCTCTCAAAGAGTTTTAAAGTATTTTTTAAAGTTAATAAACTGGTAAATAGTTAAAATAAAGACGATACGCACTGATGTTGTACGTTCATGTTTTTCAGCTAGAAACTATTGTGATTGAAGACCATTGCGTTCAGAAGTACATCCGATGGAAGCAATTGAAGAACTGGGAACGATACCTCGATATGGTGACACTTATTTTACCCTTGTTCACATATATTGACAATAATGCTGGACACGGGTGGGCGAAAATCTTTAGAATATATTACATTTACAAATATCGCGTCGAAATGTCTAACACAATAGTAAGGCTCAATTCCTATCGACGGCAAATTGCGTGGCTTCGTTTGATTATCGAGGTGATCAAGAGATCAATCGGTCAAAAATTTAAACTAAGCCAAGCGATATGCCGTCAATGGGAATGGATTATTTCGGTCATTTGCCTTGACAAGGATATATTTTATAGAAATGAAAAAGTTATCCATGAATTAATTTATTTAAATGTTTGAAATTTTAGAACATTTTTTATTTTGCTTCCGTGGTCTAGTGGTCTGAGCCATGGGCTCACGATCCGGAGGTCCTGGGTTCGATTCCCAGGAGGAGAACACAAAGTTGATATCTCTCTATTTATCACTTTCTGAGATTTTCCCCAGTTTGGTTAGGACAATGCAGGCTGAATCCACCTGATTGTCTGGAAGACAACTAATTCCGTGCTTTGGAGGGCACGTTCAGCCGTCGGTCCCGGTCACTGTTTCTAATTAGTGGTCGTTACTGGGCGATGTTGCTCCACGTCCGTAGGAACTACCTTAAATACCCTACACGTGGGCGGTGCTAAGAGTGCAACAAAACCGGCTGCTGCACCTGTCCTCTGGACCTCGCAGCAAATAATACCATACGATAAATAAATAAAATTGCTTAATTATGTTTTATGTAGTACAAGAAGAAAGTAAATCCCCAGATGTTTAATATCGTGATGGCACTATTATGTTTATATTTATGCAATTGTATGTGGAAGTACATAGCTTGTGATCGTTCAGGTAAATATTCTAACTAATTTTCACTACGATTATTCTTAATATTCATACGACAGTTAGATTTACCATCAGTAGTCGGCTTCTCTTGTAAATTATACCAACGATATTTAATGCACCAACGATCTGTGTTTATTTTTCATAATTATAGCTCTGTGAGTGCAAAAATCCTTCAAAAAAAAAATAAGGACATGGCGTACTGCGTATAGTGTTGCCTCAGTTCTACAGTGAACTGCACACGCTGTCTTTTACATACATACATAAAATCACGCCTTTATCCCTAATGGGGTAGGCAGAGCAAAAACGACCTAAGGAAGGTCATTCTGCCGCGTCTGACGAGTTTTGAGGGTTCTTACAGATGATTATGTGTATTGCTATAGTGACGAGTTGTCAGCCCATCGCCTAAATTACAATACACTGAAACCCTCATATCCCTTAGCTGGTTTTTACAGCATGCCCGGGAGGAGATGCAGCTGGCACATTCTATGTTTTTCTATCACTCCCAGTCCAGCATGGAAGTACGCTGTCCAGCACGCTGTCTTTTAGTTACTTCAAATTGCTGCATTGCTTTACGAGTTTATTGCAATTTTGAACCATAGTTTAAACAGAAAAACAATCTATTATTTTAGATATTATATGAAATTTATTTTCCAGAAATGACGTTAGAGCTGTTTCCTCAAGGATTTGAATGGGACAAAATGGAGTGGCAGCATCCGTTTTCATTTCCAAATGGTAAAAATATACCAATTAATACTGATTGATAATAGGTATAGCCAAAAAGACATCTATAGATACCCCAAAAATCATCTTTATATATGCGAAAATGATTTACGCATATGTTGCCTATTCATAATATAATGAGAAATTGAACATGGCAATCAACCTGAAAAATTCACATACAAAATGTTTGTTTTTCAATGTTTTTTATTCACAAGATTTCTAGACAAAATATTTATTGAGTCATTCGATTTATATCTGTATACATATTTGCTTGATTGATTAGTTTACCAATACTAGACTTACCTAACACTACATATAATAAAAATATCATTATAACATAAAAATACTTATTCAATCAACATCATAGTAACTTAGAAATACTTATTCAATCAACAGAAACTTGCAAGGTGTTAACAAAATGGAACAATAAAATTGACGAAATGATATTTGTCGTTGCGAAAGACTGGCGTATTGACTTTCTTATCCCTCTACTCTACGGGTTTACAATGTTCGTTGGATATGACGACAACTTTGTGAGTATGAGTTGAACTTTTTTTTTTCGGGTGTGGGATGGGATCTACCTCCTAGTGGTCCACCCCGGGCAACGGCAGCACAGGCTTGCCTGTGAATAAGTCCGGCTGAATGATCCCAACAAAGCGGTGGTAGGCTCCGCAAGGGACCGCCTGGCTCGCGACCACCCTCTTTCCGGAATCCGGCGCCAAACAGCTTGCTGTGTTCCGTCGGTGTGTGAGACTACCAGTGCCTTAACAGGCGTCTTCTGGGTTAGCTCGCTCCAACGTCGACTCTGTCACGTTCATCGCTGACCTTTGTGTCTAGTCTAGAGTCAAGAGCTAACCCATCGTAAGTAAAAAAAAAAAATTTGCAGAAAAGACTTACTTAGACTAAGATCACATTTATATACTAAGCAGATAAAAAAGAAAAAAAGAACTAAGTATCATGTAATTAAGGTAGTAGCTGCGACAGATGCTATTCCTAAGGAAAACAAAAGAAAAATTTATCTAAAATCCTTAGAAATGGCATTTGTCACATTTACCACCTTACAATTTTAGGGTATAAAGCAAGGTATAAGTTATTATGATATTATTCAATTTTTAAAAATATTTTCATTTCAGATGTTTTCTTTGTACCTAAAACAAATTTATGGCAAAGTAATTCTGTGGTATTTTTTGAAATTAATAGCACTTTTCCTAATATGCACATCTATCAATATCATGTACTCAAAATATCAGGCAAAGAACGTGTTTGACTTCAAAATAGAAACTCTGTTACACTTTATGCAGCGCAACAATGTCTCAAAACTCTTGATAGAAATGACGAAAAACTATACAAATCGTATGTGGCAAAGAAGTAAAGGTAATCAATACGTCTATATTACGAAGCCCTAATGATGTGTTGGGTCAAAATAGCACCACCCTAAAAGTCGACTAAGCGAATCACATCCCCATGAACCAACCAGTATCACTCTAACCCAAATCCCTCTAGTCTACCTATACAAAATCGTGGCGTGCTAACTAACTAACTGTCAATGGAAGAGCTCCATTTCATGTAGTGGACTGAAGATGACTGAAGCCAACTGAAACGAACGTTTTGGCCACAGCAAACAAGTGCCATAGACAAGACATGTCTTATGTAGTATAATAATGATCATGGCCAAGATTTAAAATTTCATTTAAAGATTCAGAATCCAGTCGATAAGAAGAAGAAGAAGCGCAATGGGGGTTTTTAATTTGCTCATTCCGGAGAAAATTCTCAGTTTCAAAATAGATGGCGTTGTGTACGCCTTACATTTTGACGGGTCGCATGACGTTGTTTTGAAGGTTTCGTTTCGCGCAACGTGACAAATAAGTTTAAGTGTAAAATTTATAGTTTAGAAAGGCTTTCTTAGTGCTGCTTTATTGAATAATGAACTATAGATAAGAAAAATACAGCTTTCGGAGATGTAAAAAGATTGATTTGACAAAATTAGAAAAGATATAAATAGTCAATAGACTTTTCCGTGTTAAGGAACGTTTTTTTAGGTTGTTTCAGCGCCCTCTGCAGGAACTCCCAATTATCGTCCAAAAAATTCCCATTATGACCCTTTGAGTGTTGCAAGTATTGTTTTCCACCATAGTGATTCGCTCGTATGCTCGTGTTCCTCACTCTTTCATAATAAAACTTTCTCTAGGTCATTGGTTGCCGACACTAGCTCAGGAAGCCCCACTGTGCTTTCGTGAAGACTTATTCGGAGCTCTATACATGCACCACCTCCAACGACCGCTTCTATTCCAAAAACTACCGGAGTACATCCTGAGACAACTTGTGGTGCGCTTGAAGAGAACTGTCATATTCCCAGGTGAGTCTGCTCAGAATTCAAAGTTTAATTCCACTCTTCTTGAGAATTTTTTATCGGAGGAATATACTACAACATGTAAAAAAGGTACTGCGTTCCTTTAAACCTCCTCCTTCTTTTTCTTCTGCCTAGCGTTTTCCCGGATACGGGATTTCCCGGATGCTGGGGTCCGCTTTCTGACTTTTTTTGCTCCACTTTACCATGTCTTACTTACTTATTTATTTATTAGGCTTTTGATGCGTGTTTTATTTTTAGGATATTGGGTCGTAAAAGGAGGTGATAATGTCTCGATTATGTATTTTATACATGAAGGCGATGTGGAAAAATGGACATCGGATGAAACGTGAGTTTTTTCTTTAAACTTTGCGAGATTTTTGTATGTTACTCGTTAATACCTTTTAATGATAGTTTATATTTCTTATATACAGGATATTAAGTAATTTAATTGCGTATCATAGGGGATGTTTTGTATCGATAATAAAATTGAGAAAATCCTTGTAAAAAATGTTGGCTTCCCCGTAATACTAATACAAATAAATAAATTACATCTAATCAATGCAAGATTTTTAAATTATTATGTAGTGTTCTATCGTTACTTACACCTCCCCTAAACTATGGCACACAATTAATTTAACACCCTGTATATGATAGAAATGCTTTGTTCACAGTGGCAATAGTTACATGTTGGCGCTGCTGTCAACCAACTCGTACTTTGGTCTCATGCCTGGTCTCTTCCCGAACACGGCTTACACATACTCCTACTACACGAGATCAGTAAGTTTGTTTATTCACAAGATCTTCGGAAAATGACTGATTTCGGATATTTACTGTTGATAAAAAAATATACACTGGATAAGGGACATCGTACAGAAAACTAAAAGGGGTTGCTCAGTCAACGAAACTGAACAACTATCACCAGGAAATTCATTTAGAAAATGAAAAACAATTTTGGCTTTCCCATACGAATTGTCTGATCGACGTGGTCACTTTGTATGGGAAAGTCAATGTTTTTCTATTCCTGAAAGAATTTCATGGTGAAAGTTGTTTAGTTTTGTTGACTGAGCGTCCCTATCAGTTTGCGGTTCGCTGTCCCTTACACCCGGTATAAGGTAATATGAAAAAAAATCTGGGCCTCACATGATACTCGAATCGTAAATGACTCTACCAGCCAACACTTTTGTATGACGGTTCAATTTTATTTCTCATACCGAGAAGTTTTTTATAGAAATGCCATTTGTTTTGATTTCACCAGATTGTGGATTTCATGTACCTGGAATATTCTAGTTGGATTGACTTAATCAATGGATACCCAGACGTGAAGCGTGAATTTTACGTCGCTGCTAAGAATATGAGCGAACATTTTGCTAAAATATAAGCATACACTGCACAATTGCAGTGTTGCACCTTGTATTCTTTCTACGTGTAAAAGATTTAGGTTTTAGCATAGAGAAAATTGACGTGAAATATGAGTAGGTAATTTTAATTATCTAAATAATAAAATAATATTTGGATAAGTGGAAAAGGTTCTTTAATTACTTCGTCATGTTTTTTATTTTCTAATTGAAGGGCGAAGTTGCAAAAGTCCTTGAATTTCATAGTGCAACTGGCCTTTAAATTCTATCTTAATTACTACTTATAATTATATATTTTAAAAACAGTGAGAGGTAATAACTAGTCTGTCGATTACAGTTCACAATATATTCTAGCAAATCAACGAATCAATACTCATTACTCGGACACGATCGACACAGAAGTGATAGTGTTTAATAATTCAAACACCACTCACACCCTTCACCTGTCTTAAGCATGTATTCCACCAAATCGGAGACGATACTAGAAACCATTAATTTCTTTAGTAACTTATGCTTTTAAAATATTTGGGAACAGCCGCGGGCAGTGACTTCCACTCTTTTGTATACCATAGCACAGCGCAATGTAAATTATGACTGGATACTCTTATCTTATCTTAATTTACATTGCATTTTTAGCTTGAGTTAGTGGAGACACCCTAGCTGACTAGTAAAGCAGCGATTATACCTCCCTGCCAATCGGGCCCGATAAGTAGGTAGTACCTATCAAATTGGGCTAGATCGGTAGGGAATATTTCCACTTTTCTGCTGTTTGGTGGAAACTGGGCCTAAGTTTCGCGGTCACAGAGCTTCCATCGCCTGTCAAATTATGTTCTCTTAGCCAATTTGTGTCGAGCTTTTAACTTAATTGTCTCATTCCATTTATTTTAGAATGGCGCCATGGCACAGGAATTATAAATCGAATATTTATTTTCTTGTTAACTAATATTCACCTTTTTCTATATACAGACAGAGCTACAACATTATTTCTCCAGCTGAATTTGCCGATTATTTTATGATACAGCCTGACTTTAATTTTGGTTGAAGTTTCCTTCCAGACTTCTTCAAACATTCTTGAAATTATTGAGAAGGAACGTAAAATGAATGTATTTTATGAAATATTTGCAGAGTTTAATCATAAACTAATGAGCCAAGTGATTAAAGAGGACAAAGTTAATTGGTTCACGTATTGTTATTCAACTTATTTCCACAGAGCTACCTTTGTAAAACTATTTTATATTTCAAACCGTAGCGTAGGTTTAATTTAATTTTAGAATCAAAACATCACAGACCTAGTCTAGAACTAGAATTGGGTACTCAGTTTTGAATTTTCTCAAGAAATCGAACAACTTTACTTTTCCCGAGGAATATCGTTAAAAAATATTTTGACTTCTCATACTAAATGCGCTATCAGTTGACTGACGCATTTTGTATGTTTCAAATTTTTTTCTCATGCCTACTTTATATCGACCTATGTTCCATCAGAAAAGTTGTTCAGTTTCAGGGGCAGATTCACATCCTTCAGGTCGCATATACACTTTCTGTTACACCCTGTATATTATGAAGTTAAAATAAAAAAGTCATGATTTTATATCAGTTTGTGGGTTGGTTTTGTTGTCTACAGAAAATAGTTCTGTGGCGCTATTGTTAAAACAACATAGGAAGTTATAAATTATTGCGATAACGATCTTGCGCTACCTAAAACCGACTAAGTTACGAATTTATGAACATTTTATAACTACTTCATGGCTCATATTCATACAATAAACTGCTAATGAAGACATATAATATTGGTGTGACTATAAAGTATTATTTTTCAAACCTTTTTAAAAGTGGCAAAATTATTCGATCATAACTTCATAATCATAACATAATTAGACTTGAGTAATAATACACTCTTTTAAAGGATTCTGAGTTTCTGTTGGTAAATCAGCTTTTGACCACTGTCCAGCGGTCTAGTTAGGAGTTGTGTAGTGCAGTCATATCCAACCGGCCACAAGTTGTGCTCTGATAACGCCGTGGACCGTGGTTTGTTGTACGACCACTGCACTGACGACGATAATAGATCTGTGCGTGTAGTAGTACTATATCTGTTACTGATATCTGTTGTTGAAGTGAATCAGTTGTCGTGATGCACGTAGGTTGTAACTGAATCGTATTTCAAAGCATCTCGAGAAATGTGGTTTTTTTTTGTATACTGGGTGTAAGGGACAGCTTCCCGCAAACTGATAGTGGTTGCTTGTCAACGAAACTGAAAACTTCCACCAGGAAATTCTTTCAGGGAATGAAAAGAAGAATGACTTTCCCATAGTGACCATAATAACCATCTCGATCAGACAATTTGTGTGGAAAAGCAAATTTTTCTTTTATTTTTTCCTTAAAGAATTTCCTAGTGATAGTTGATAAGTTTCGTTGACTGAGCAACACCTATTAGTTTGCGGGAACCCCGTATAGGTATGTATATTTTGAATCGATTACAAAAATTCTTTCACCATCAGGGGCTACGTTTATTTTGAGTAACAAAGGCTACTTTTTTTACCGCGGTTGGTTCACAAAAATTCATTAAGCTGTGGGTAAAACTACGGTGCAAAAAGATACTTAGTCACTAATAGAGTTTAATATGGTTTAATGTACGTATATGTTTGCTCAATACTCGTCCATTTAAATACTCAAAGCACTGTCAACTGGTTCCCGCCCCTACCGTGTAGTGTGGAGTAACTCGCGGTTTACTGTTGTTTATCGCAACTTCGAGTGTAGTCGCGATATAGATGACAGTTAAAATTGTACGTACGTGCTCCAGGAACAAGCCCGTAACTTCGGGTATTCGAGAATACAGAAGTATACTTTGTGAGAAGGTGCTTGGTCGAGTTTGCTCTAAAACGAATTTACCTACTTCAAAATTAATCTGCACAGGACAGAAGAATAGGTATATATTTTCTGGGCTGCAACAGTGTAGTGTCTGCCATCGCCACGCTAACTACTAGGGTGATAGTAATTTCTAAGTATATCATATTATAAGTAAGAGAGAAAGAAGAATACCTATCTGTTAAACATATAGGCATTTCATTGCAGACAGATAGTATCGCTAATTAGGTGATTAAAGGATTTTTCACCTTTATTTCCCCGGACCACCTTTAGTCAAGATTAAAATCTTTCATGTTTTTACTTAACTCAGAAGGAGATAAAGTTATAGCGCAATCTTGTATATACAGCAGTATTAGGTATTACAGCAGTAGGTACGTAGCAAAGTGTAAATGTTCGAATTTATGATGAAATCTTATTAATGAGAACTGAACCGATCTAAACCTTACAAACTAACTATATATTAAACTAAATAAATGTATTGTGCTTAGTAATTTTCCTCGAGGAATTAATATTAAACGAATATTAACATCTTTAGAGCTGGTGTAGCTAAAATTGAAGCGTGATTCTCGCTCGCCTGCATATTCCGCTCACAAAAACGCAACGTAAGGAGTTACACGGTTGATTAAATTTTAATCAGAGTTTATTGGAGGAGCGCCAGTTACGTCAAGCGACGAGATTGGAGACCTAAGGCGGTGTACGGATGGGGAAACTGTTATGATAACTTTTTTTTTATCACCGACCCATTCCATACCCCTGGTTTTTGCTACAAATCATGCATTGTAAAGGTGCGTACGCATTTGAGGCAGCCTTAGGGTGAGCAACCTCGGCACGCACGGCTCGTGTTGAGGCTGCCTCGGTATATAATTAAATTAACAACTAACAACGTATTACTACAAACCATACATACATAAAATCACGCCTTTATCTCTAATAGGGTAGGCAGAGCGTCAACGACCCAAACATAGGTCGTTCCACCACGTCTGAGGGTTGTTAAAGATAGATCTGTATATTGCTGTAGTGACAGGTTGTCAGCTCATCGCCTAAATTACAATATACCGAAACCCTTAAATCCCTTAGCTGGTTTTTACAGAATGCCCAGGAGGAGATGCAGCTGGTACATTCTATGTTTTTCTATCGCTCCCAGTCCAGCATATGGAAATTAATTATTACTATGTTACTGAAAATTCCCTCTATGCATGTGCCCTAATAATTCCCTCGCGACATTTACCGACAGATAACTTGGTATTAAAAGTCGTCCACGATTCGCCCCGTGTGAAAACATTAAGAGCGTTCCCAGGGCTTTTAACTCGAGATCAGTAAGGAAATTCGTACGACGTTCGTTTCTTCCATGCTGGACTGGGAGTGATAGAAAAACATAGAATGTGCCAGCTGCATCTCCTCCCGGGCATGCTGTAAAAACCAGCTAAGGGATTCGAGGGTTTTAATGTATTGCAATTTTAGGCGATGGGCTGACAACCTGTCACTATAACACAATGTACATCATAATCATCCGTAATAACCCTCAAAACTTGTAAGACGTGACGAAACGACCTTTGCTTAGGTCGTTTTTGCTCTGCCTACCCCATTAGGGATAAAGGCGTGATTTTATGTATGTATGTATGTACAAACTTTTTGCGAAGAATTAAATTGCATATTCAGCTGATGATATTTTTAGATCTTGAACACGAAAAATTTATGCCAAATTGCGTTGTAAACGTGACAATAGTTTAATACTTAAAAAATATTTATGATCTGTCTGCAGAGTAGGTAAAAGTAATCTAAGTAAGTAAGTCTTTTCTATTACATAGCTTTTCTATAAACATAGCCACTTTGGCTGTAGTATAAATCTTTACTATGACAACTGAGAGCGGGGATTTCGTACTTTTGCGGATTGCATCAAGTGGAGCCGAGCGAAGCTGAAGAGCCTTGTAGACATTTGGGTTTATTAAACTAGCTGAAACTGAGATAAGACGAGTATTGAGTTATTTTTTAATTTCGCTGAAAGTTGTTTTCTCCACAATATCACAAATTTCATATTCCTGGGTAGGCGTTTTTTTGGAGCCTGGTGTATTTTTGGATGACTTTGCAAGAAAATTCATTATTAAGTATCTACAAAATTTACTTCTAACGTTCATTCTGTATTTATTTTGTATTGCAAAGTACCGTAGTATGTTTCCAATAATTACAGCTAAATTTTGTCTGAATAAGGTACTCCAATATTCTGGCAGCTATAACACAATTAAAATTTAAGCTGGTGTAAGAGAGGCTGAATAGCCGCTATTATTAGTTCTTGAAATAAGTACCTACTTCTGCCTATCATATATTTCTATGTTATGTCTTCAACCTCGCGGGAAAACGTCTTCATGAAAATACAAATGTATGATTATTACAAAGTATTTTTTTATGTTACTTATACAGTGGCAACTAAGCATACAAACCACCTGATGGTAAAGCAGCAGCGTAGCCTATAACACCTTCTTCTATCCCACTAGATTCTAGTGAAATAGCAGAGTGCGTTGCACACCATAAGACCTAAGGTGGAATGTCTCTTGTGCCAGTAACTTCACTGGCTCTCTTGCCCTTCAGACCGAAACACAGAAGTGTATAAAATATACTAAAACACACCAAACTTTTGTTTCGTATTGGTATTAAAAAGCACCGTAGTATGTTTCCAATAATGAAAGCTAAATTTTGTCTGAATAAGGTTCTCCAATATTCTGGCAGCTATAACACAATTAAAATTTAAGCTGGTGTAAGCGAGGCTGAATAGCCGCTATTATTTCTGAACGAAGCGGGCGGAGTCTTCGTTTATGAAGATTGAATCGTTAACCCTTCACCGCTCCCTTTATAACTTATATCCACTTACTTTTACTCTTCATGATATTCACTTCAAATAAAGTAGTTAAACATAACGTGCTTTTAAGAATCGTTTTTCGTTCACCGGTTTTCTTTTTCCCAAGTGAGGGTTTCCTTCTTTTTTGTTAATCACATCAAAGAAACCTAAGCAGCTTATTTTAAGGATTAACACTTACTTTGACCCTTTTATAAAAAATACTTTTTATTTTAACAAAAATGTTTTGTTTAGTATTTTTTTTTATTTTCCACCCTTTATTGGCAATTTGTGAGTCAGACCACTTCTTACAGAGCTAATCACGTCTTAAACTAAATTAAATTCGAAATTAACAACAGTTTGCGAGGCTTAACTGGGCATTTCAAAGTAACTGTTCTAATTAATTTTTAATCAGAATCTATAGCCCGATAAACGGGGCTAAGATTGAGTTTTCCCGTGAAATTTTACGAACTTTATCGCCTCGAGAATGCCTTTTTGATTTGATGAGGCTAAAATGATAAAGAAGATGAAAAGTAAAATAAGAATCTAGATTAACAGTTAGTCAGAAAATATACTATTTTTAAAATACATACAGATAAAAAATTATTTAAAGAAAATTAATAACTGACAGTATTACGCCAGGGATATTTATATTATTCTTAATTTATCATCAATCCAACTAAACATTCATGCGAAGCTAGCTAACATTTTCTTGAGTCATACATTTAGCTTAGGGCGATCCCATCAGTGGGACACCACAGGCTTATTAATAATAAATAAATAAATACTTTTAGCTTACATTATAGACAGAAATTTGTTAGATTTTTATATACTAATATTCGAAATTCCACAAGTCCACCTATCCTTCTGAAGACATAAACAAGAATACTCATTTAACTTTTGAGATTTGGAATGGGATTGAGAAGATTTGACTGAGCATAAACCCGCTGACCTGCAGTCGGTACTTACTTAAAAAGTTTGTGAATAGGACTGATCTCTATTCTACTACGTCACACTATTTTCAGTGAGAAATTATGATTCTGTTGGATGCAGGAGAAAGTATACTTTTCAGTAAATACTGAGAAATCTCTTTTTTTAATTTATTTATTTATTGAGTAAGCCACCGGAAGAAAAATTTCGGAATTATATTAAAACAAAAGTTTTTTTTTAAATTACCCGAATATTTGGTATTTCTTTTCACTGTGTCAAATACCTAGCTGTATTTTTATGAAGATATCTAGCAATCACAAACTAAATAATATTTTTATGAAGATATCTATCAATCACAAACTAAATAATAGTGACTTAACAGAATCAGTCTATGATCCATCCTTTGACCCGGGTGGCCATTGACTTAAGTTGGAAATAAGAAAACTTTCTTTGGACTAGTTAATTTTATTGACGCAATCTCTAGGACCTAACAACACCCTCACTTACCCTAAAAGAGCATTACTACCATCCCTAGCAATACAATTTGAGTTAATCGTCTCATTAGACAAGTTAATTGTTGCTTTACCTTAGAAATTCGCGAAAGAAGCTATATCTCTAGAGAAATCAGTATTCTTTCTAATTGAAAAAGTAAAATTTTGGTCCTAGAAAAGGAATTTTCGTCAGGAATAATTTTTCATTTGAAAGAATTAAATGTAACATTCTAAGTTAGTTTTTTTTTATTCAATGATAATTTATTGATAGCTTAGCTATATTCTCTGAGAACTACACCAAAATTTATTTATTTTTCTCAATTTAGAGCTACGTCGATTAATAAAAAAAAAACTGTGTAAAAGTTCCAGGAATTTTCTCTACAAACAAACATTTTATTATCAGTTCTGATAAGGTCATTACTTACTATACTCGGCACTGGCTATACAGGCTGGTTGACAAATTCATCATTAGTCCCACAAAAACTCTCGAAAAAAGCTGGGAAATTAATAATATGGGAATCGGAGATAATTATTATTATTATTAATTCAGTTAATACTCTACCCGTCAAGAGTAAAAAAAACCAATGGAACTACAATGATTATTTCTCCAACTAAAAGTTAGCCTCCAGTCCAATATAAGTTGGTCTCCTGCATTCCACTTGAGAGCTTTACTCAAAGTTAGTCGGTGAGCACGGCACGTCTACCCACAGACCGCAGCAGTTGACTAGTATCCAGTGGAGAAACATGTTCCTATAATTTAGAATCAATGAATATGTAACTAATAGGTTACTTTGACCACTACTATCTCGACCACCTTTAATTTGACTATCATTTACCATTACTTTCACTAACATTACTTTCACTACTATTAATTTGACTATCACTATTTTGACTACTTTTATTTTGAAAGTCACTTCTTTGATTACCATTACTTTGACAATCACAATTACTGATCTACCAAGTAAACAGTGCTAAAAATACCAATGGAACCAAATGCGTTCCTTCTGTCTTTACAGCTTCACTAGTGTCAAACAATATGTTTATCACTAGAATATTATACCTATAATTATACTTATTTGAATGACCCACAATCAAAATAACGTTACTTAATTGTTACCATCCGGAAGTTACAAAACTAAGTAACATTTATACTAACAAATATTTCAGCGCAGAAAATTACCCCATTGCCACCAACCAAAAGTCTTTAAGCACGGGTGAGGCTGAGCAACCAATAATTTTGTTACATCTATAGCAAACTGGCATTTTGTAAGCAAAAAGCAGAGTATTGGAAATGTCCCGTTAATTATCACCGTTACCAAGCTAATCCGACTTAATACTCATAAATCCCCAACTAATTAATTGGCAAAATCCTCCGACCAATTTACCGATGGAGTAAATAAAATATTGGTACAAAAGTCATGAAAATGGAAACAGTATCGATTTATTATTTATTATTCTAGCTCTTAACCTTGTGTTTTTACCGTAAGGTTATCGCCGGTCAAAAAGTTTTATCATAAGAATTATGCACAAAAAATTTGCTTATTGTGTTATTCTCCAGGTTATTTTATTGCTAAATTATAACGAAATGAATCTCGAAATTCTTTCACATTTCATATTCCGTAACTTTGTAAGGATAAATATCTGACTAGTTCCAAGACAAAACTATATTGATCAAAACCTATTTTATTATTGAAATTATTATAACGCTGTTCAATGCTGAAACGAAGTTTACAAAGTGCTGGCTAAATGAGTTAGGACCAACTGACCAACGGCTCCAGGGTCTAGCGATTATTATTCAATACTTGGAACTTTCAACACCAGATATAAAGGATTACTGGAATTGATTTTTAATCTATATTTCAACCTTGTGGTTTTTCTTTAAAAGGTCGTACAAGTACACAAAATCGTCCATTAAACGAAAAATTTTTTTTTTTCGATTGGAGACTATTGAAGCACTTGGCATAACAGATAAGAGGCTTAACAACCTGTATTGGGTTGGTGTGGACTTATACGCATATAATAATGATGAGCCTTTTCCCATACCCCACGCTTTTTTTTATCAATAAATATTTTACGTTACAGGCATATTTATTATAAAAATATTTAAAACAAAAAATAAGATGTTTGGCGCCATTACTTGTAGCTCTAGCAGCAGTTGTACTATTACTTCTTCTTCTTCTTGAAAATTATATACTTAGTATAAGCAGCCATTTCTTGCAGCTCTATCGTGATCGGGAGTGAGCCAAGCAGAGCAACTTGCAAGTCGCTGGCCAGTTGTAAACTGCTGACGAGTCGCTCGCGGCCGCCATTTCTATCCAGGCGTGTCTCCAGCATTCATTAAATGCAATTTTAATTGAAAAACTTTTATATTTTACCGAGTAAAACGAGCAAACGAACGACCCGACGAACCATGTCAGATCATGACATCACGTACCCAATTCCCTAAGTACCTAATAAAATACGCAAGTAATACATTTATCAAAGATTATTTATATCATGTAAAATTTTTGTTGTGCATTGCACTTGTGAATCTTTAGTAAAAATTTTTCTCCCTAATTATGAAAATGTTCTTCACAAAAGAGACTTTCGAAATAACCGTTTCGCCACAAAGCAGAGACCTTAAAATGGTCTAAACAAGAAAAAAAGTAAAACCCCAGATCAGAGCTCGAAAACGCGAACAAAGTTGCAAATAGTGAAATGCAGGCTTTGTGGTGAATGTGTGTGCAAAAAGCTCATGGAAGTCTGTAAAGAGGTAATCACTTTGCAGTTGCTAGTTGCTACAGGATTTTTTGAACTTTAATTCAACGTGTTGGAAAAATAACAGCAAATCCTCTGATAGGACTCGGGCCATAAAATGATTCATGCGCGATGACGATGAATAAAAAGTTTCTTCTATGCGAAATTGTAATTTACTATTACTATTTGCTAAAAGATTTTTAAAAATACCTAACCTATCCATCCTAACCTATCCATACTAACTGGCCTGTGGAAGATTTGCTTTTATCCTCAACATTTTTAAATTTCGATCACTATATCTTCATCCAATTTTCAATAGGTTGATAAGGAGTCAATATTACCTTCGATCAAACCGATAACCATTCTCTTAGATAATATTGATCTTGTTAAGACGGAGGATGACCCAACATTACAAATACTAGTTAAGGAACGTGCTGCATCGCTTGTACAGGGGATCAAGCGCACAGATGGTCCACCTCTACCTATTACTTATAAAGTAATCGATTAATCCATTTAATACTAAACTAGTAACAGAGAAATTCCAATAACAAACTCGCATAAAATGTATCCCAGAAACCTAAAAGATTCTACTTAGGCGGCGTCACAGATTTTTAGAATGGAATATGAATCCGCTTCCAGCTTGTATTTCGGTCGAAAATTTCTAATTAAATAAAATGAAATCGAATTGAAATGCGACAAATCAAATTTCATCACTCGAGGATTCCCAAAATATTGCTCTCCCGGTGTTGGCTACAAGTGCACACGAACACGTGACAATCACTGTTAGCGATGCACGAGCAAACTCTGCCCGAACAAGTTTAAATTGAATTCAAACTCAAACTAAGACGGTGTTTGACGGGATCGTTCTTTGTGTACCTGGTTCAATGAGAAGAATTTAATTTTTGAGGCAATTCAAGCATTTTTAATCAGTTGGCTCAATATTCTTTTCCCGTGCATAAGAACTGCATAGAAATATCTTTTTTAATTATCAAATTTTTGCCACTGTAGGTACTGTACTTTTTTCTTCAGTGAAAATATTGAAATTAAAAAGCACGACATTTTTTTTACCTAGAGCACAAAAACTCACATGGTTTAAAAACTATTTCAACTACAAAAAATAAGAGCAGTGTCGGCTTAAAATAGTGCAACTTTCCTAGCGTTAAAAAATTTGCAAGAAAATCTAAGAAAGTGGAGCCTAAAGGCAGTGTCGTAATAAAACAAAAATAAATTCATTCCTCGGTGAAAACTAGAATGCGAGACACAACTAAAAACGCCTCGTAAAGCTCAACCAACAGCAAACTACAAAATATTTTTCTACGAAGAAAGGTATTAAATTCACTCTGCTTCTTTCTACAATTCTTTATTTTTTAAAGTCGGCACGTTGTATTTTAACATTATGACTACGGTAAAACATTTTAGTGCTTTTCTTTCAAAAAGAGAAAAGAATGGAATTTGAAAATTACTTTAAAAAATTGCAATAAAAGTATCAGACTTCCATATCCATAATTTCCACAAAGAGAGTAGGCACAAAATTTTTATAAAAATATGATTTACCATATAATATATTTTCATACACAAGAACATGTCAACAATAAATGAATCCTAATCATAAAAGAGTGCATACCTACATCGTTTTATTCTACACATTAGGGGCGCCGTAAGCGGGTCAATTTAACTCAATCAGTGTAACGCCCTTCGCTTTGTCTTCCACACGGTTTCATGTTGAGTTACTCAAACAACAACAACGTGCGAAGGTAGTCTTAGAGCATTCTCGTTCGTCTTCTGTAATCCTACTAAGAAGACAAGTGAGTAATGGAGATGTACACTTTCTTGATCATCTCGGTGCAAAATGATATACTCTTTGGTTTAACCATCCTGGACCACCGAATTTTCCCCATTTATCCAGATTAAGTATCGGTATCAATAAGTACAGAAAAATCAATAAACCTGAAAAAAATTTAAAAGTGCACCAACATTGAAATTAGTCTAATTAGTAAGCCGAGAAAAAAATACAAGCATTTAGTCTCGCCAAGCCGTCAGAAATGGTCAACACAAACTTTGTTCCGATACGTTTCATTCACACGAGTCGCGATAGAGCGAAGCTTGTAATTCGGCCGACTCGGTTTATTTTCCCGTAATATTGAATCTCAATCCGAACTGATTGCAGACTAGCGCTGGAAGCTGAAAAGGCGAACTGGACATTTTTTGCTTTGAAATCGAGAGGAAGTGCAATTTGTGACTGGATTTTCAAATGCGTTCCATTGAAGCCGACGAATACGGATTGACTTTAAAGAGACTGGGTAGTAAGATCGATTAGTCAGAAAATTGACATACTTATATAAATGGAAACGTGCCTACGTCAGGCAAGCAGAGGAGAGCCTAAGCCTCTTTAGCTACCTACGTTTACTTATAAAAAGAACAGTCCGAAATGATTGCAATTTTCTGCAGAATCGATGTCTAAATACGGTATATACTTACTGTATGCCTAAAAAACAGTAAACAATTATATATTCTAAGTTATTTTATTTATCACTCTCGTGATTATTGAAGGCAAATTTCGGTAAAACGTGATGCGAAGAAAAAATACGGAAATCGTTCTTGGAATATAACGTATCCCGTGGGTACTTACGGTCACAGATAAATGGTTGGTGAAAATTCCCGCGGGTAATATGGGTGAGTAATAAAGCGACCTCCGAAATAAAAATTCAATTGCTTTTATTCCTAGTAATTCATACCTGTAATTCAATTTTATGAATTTTTCATTCTCTTGTGTAATACACGTCTCAGATATTTTATTAAGATGATACTTCTCTTTTCACGTTTTATGGCTACAGAGCAATCCAATTATGTTTCTTAGCGATAAGTTAAAATTATTCAAGTAACTTTAGCATGTAAAGTGTAAAATTTAGCAGACATTTTGGAAGATTTGGCACTAAGTAACTAATTGATTAGGAAATTATGATATCGATTACACAGTGACTTCATGTATTCATCATCAGCTCACATACGTCCCCACAGAGGGGCACGAGGCTACCCTGAATAGGGCTATCGGGCCTTAGTCAACCACGTGGGCCCAGTACGGATTGGTTGACTTCACACACAACCTTTGAATTTCTTCGTAGGTGCGTGTGCAGGTCTCCTCATGATGTTTTCCTTCACCGTAAAAGCGCCGAATAAACGTACATATGAAATTCGGAAACCGAAACACATTAGTACGTGATGGGATTCGAACCACGACCCCCTGCACAGGAGACAGCGGCCATAGGACCATCGTGCTTATCATACATTATAAATTAGTTTTTACAAAGGAATAAAAAAAAACAAAATTGCCTTACTATAAATTCAACGACCAACTGTTAAGTTGTCCTTTTGTTTATAACATATTTTTTTATACTTTATTCCAGTTTATAAGCAATCTTCTCCTAAAACGGTAGATACAGTGAAAGCTTAACGTAGCAGTTCCGAAATCGCCAAACTTTGACTTGGCGAATCTTTATCTGCTTAACGGCTTAAACTCGGATTGGAAATGTGAAAGTAAGAAAGTACTTTTTGTTTGAGTAAATGATGTAGAAGGAAGTGTAGGGCTTTATCAAAATTTACTCGAATTGGGATAGTGAAGTAGATTTTTTTTTCTATACCGCCATAGTAACTATCTGTGTCAAATTATTTACGTTTATACGTGGTAGCATAGAAGCCCGGATGGTGTAGTGGATAGGGCAACAGCCTTCTGTGCAGGAGGTCGTGGTTTGAATCCCACCACGTACCAATTTGTTTTTCGGTTTTCGAATTTCATGTGTACGTTTGTTCGGCGCTTTTACGGTGAAGTAATCGGTCTCATCGTGAGGAAACCTGCACACAACTACGAAGAAATTCAAAGGTTGTGTGTAACCTAATCTAGGATTGTGGTTTTCCTTCTGGGTTGCGGAGGTCAGATGGCAGTCGCTCTGTGTAAAAACCAGTATCCTCGTTCAATCACCTAGATTAGGTAGCCGACTCCGAGAGATACGGGAAAAGGCTAGGAAGATGAAGATGATACGTTAGAGTTCTGTTTGCCACCATTTTGTAAAAATACGAGTATGGTCAAATTGCTTATTCGATTAGCCGGTAAATTATTGAGTGTAGTATTAAATAACGATTATTATCAATTTAATTTAAATAGCAGAAATACAGTGCGATTAAAAATATTGTACAAAAATGAAAAAAAAAACTAATTTCGGAAACGTTGTGGCCAAAGGCGTTATATTTAAATTTTATCGTTTTTAATTCACTTCTCGCCCTACTCCCTTTGGCTACGAATAAAATTATGATAATTTGCTTTTGAATGTCTTGCTCAAATATTTTTATTGTGCCTGTTATCGCCTTTTTTATTAATGCCGAAAAGGGGACGAACAATGTTGGTTATTTTGGCTCTTTCGCAAAAATATTCGTAGCGGTTTTTTCTTTATAGTCAATTTAGGAGAAGAAATGCATTAGTATATTTTTTCCAATGTTTTGATAGGTCTGAATTTCTGAATCCATATAAAGGAGGATTAATACGCTATCTTATCTAATTTTAGAGTATAACTATAAGGTTTCTTAGAAGCAATTTATTTCTTACTGTACCTAAGTAGGTACAACATAAATTGCAACTTAATACTCATTTGTAATGATTAAAGCTATACAAGAATTTATAATAAGAATAAGAATAAGAATAAGAATAATTTATTTCATAAAATAATGTTTACATCAATTAATTATTATTAATTACGGACTAATATAAATGACAAGAACGTGATGTTTCTCATCGTCTCTACGTGTTACGCACAATCCCCGAATTTGCTTATTGCCATAAATTCTTTGGTTAAACCATGATTGAACTAATATTATATAAAAGTTCGAGTGTAAACTCCTATGCCCTAAGATGACTCGACAAAAGATGTCATAAACGTAAAAATTAAAATATTAATAAAGGTATTATACTCATTTTACTTGTTATCCGGGTATATCATATAGGTATAAGTTATATAAGTCACTATCTCTTTAATTTATTAGCAGCTTCATAGAGTTGACTTTTTAGATCTGGATAACTATTCAATAGACCGATCCAATCTTCATGGCGAAGGTAAACTAAATCCACGACCTGTAAACAATATACATACATATAATCACGCCTTTATCCCTAATGGGGTAGGCAGAGCGTAAACAATCTAAACATAGGTCGTTCCGGTCGTTCGTTCAGACGTATCTGACAAATTGTGTGGGTTATTCCAGGTGGATCAGTATACATTGCTATAGTTACAGGTTGTCAGCCCATCGCCTAAATTACAATACTGAAACCCTCGAATCCCTTAGCTGACATTTACAACATGCCCGGGAAGATATGCAGCTGACACATTCTATGTTTTTCTCACACTGCCAGTCCAGCATGGAAGGACGTAAACAATATAAATTATTATTATTTGTCGCAATCCATGAAAGACTTATATTTAAAAAAAAAGTAAGTTACCGTCCGAGTATAATATGCGGATTTGTATGGAATGTCTGGAAACAGGCCGGGTATGAGACCAAAATAAAAACCTCCGGACAGAATGTTTGACATCCGATATTCACCACTGTAAAAATGTAGAAAATATCTTTTTATCCGTGTATGCCTTATTCTCAGTGAGAGAAACAAGAAGCTTGGGTTTGTATACATTGTGTAAAATTGTGAAGAAATACATTTTTAATAATAACTGTTAGAAATGGCAGTTAACAATTTCCTATCAATTTTGCAAAAATTTAATACTTATCAAATTCAACTTACGTCGAGTCAATGAACCATTTTTCCACTTCACCTTCGTGTATAAAATAAACTGTTGGGTTAATGTCGCCCACGTTTATGATGAAATTACCTGAAATAAGAATACTTGAATTAAAAAGTAAACTATTGAGTTCGTAGCCTTAAGCTACGGATAGCTACGGCGTAGCAACTGCTACAGATATCTACAGCATAGGGACTGTTACGGAATCGCGAGTTTTCTTCCAGAAAAACCTTATTTGCTCAAAACACTACTTATTTGTATTATGAAAATGTTTTCTAAAAGGGCGGCCACACATAAATACGTTACATCTTTTTTTATTATTAAACGATAAACAAGTGTTATTCATAGTGAATATTTGACACGGCTTACCACATCGTTGAATACGTTACGTCGTCGTGACGTGGTTATCCCGTGACGGGCACGTTGCGACGTTGTTGCCGTATGTTATTACCGTAGTTATAGTTATTCTCGAAAACTTTGCCGCAACGTTCCCCGTTACGATGTTGTGACGTGAGTTTTTACGTGTGCGACGTGTATATCGATGTCACGACGACGTAATGTTCAACGTTGACATAACGTTGGATGTCACGTCGTCGTGACGTGTTTATGTGTGGCCGCCCTAAGTAATTAGGATATTCGATATTTAATTTTCTATCTTACCCACCAGGAAATATAACAACTCTCTTAAGTTTAGCCACCATTTGCCTTAGGAAGTACATAGGCAGCACTTTGAATAGTGGATTATTTTCCAGATGATGGATGTAGAGCGCGCTAAACAAGTCCTCACGAATACACTTCGGAGCCATTTGCGTTAGCTCTGGTAGCCAGGCACCTTTAGAACAAATAAAATAATACAAATTTTAAATTATAATGAAAATAGGCCACTGTACTTTTTTGAGCCCTTTACCCTTTTTGAGCCATTGTATAACAATTGGGTTAAAAAAAAACGCAAAATTTTGAAAATCATAATGTTATGAAAATCGTTCTGGGCTTAAAGGGCACAAGGAAATATTTCAACCTATGTTCTTAAGAGGAAAATTGTCACAAGACCTATTTATATGAAGGTATGAATCACTTTATGTCGCGTTATATTTAGTTTCTGATTTTACTTTCTTTTTGCACTGCTCTTGATTGCTCTTTTGTTCAAAATGGTGGAACCGATGAAACGGTATTCTAATGTCAGCTATAATTTCAACAACATAATGATCTTACCCTTCTGCCTCTGCCATAACAATCTCGTATATTTGATCACAGAATGCAACAATGACATGGATAATCCATTCTGCCTAAGATAGCTGACCAGATTGAACACACATAGATCGTAGTAATATACTTCACGAAGCTTCATATACATAGTGCTGACGCATAAACCAGTTATAAACATTTCTAGCATGTAGAGTACTATCGTCATAAACGATCTGTAGTACATGCTGTAGATAGATAATGGAACTACCTGGAAACATAAGAAAAGCTTCGAGTGGTCCACAACGTTCCAGAATATTTCAAAACATTTGGGAGTGTTCTAGACTATTCTAGAAATTTCTATAGGGCGAAACTTCCAGCACATTAAGATACATACATACATACATAAATCACTCCTTTATCCCTAAATGGGTACAGGTCGTTCCGCCACGTCTGACAAGTTTTGAGGGTTATTATAGGTGTTTATGGTAGTATATCGCTATAGTGACAGGTTGTCAGCCCATCGCCAATAAATTGCAATACATTGCAGTGAAGTGAATACACTGAAACCCTCGAAACATTAAGATATTATGTTTAAAAACACACCCTTCAGCTGAAACCGGGAATCTTTCTTCATGGACACTTTGGTACACTTTCTTTAACTATATAGGTATGTATAGGTATATTGATTTCGTGACAATATTTATTTCACTTACGGAATCTAAGTTTGTGTGAGTTTGTATGATAACCACGTGGGATAAGGCTAATAAATAATCAGCATACCATTCCGTGGGAACTACAAATCCCACGCTCGTATTCTGTGCTGACTTATAAATCTTCAAGCAGCGGACACATCCTGCAAAATTAAATAAATATTTGGGTGGATTTATCATCATTAGACGCAAGAGGACCACTGGTACCAGGAGTACCAGGTGTTTTTCTTTTATGTAGGACCCTGAAAAATTTCTGGCCAGCTTTCTCTTCTCGTTGATTGGGTTGATGATCCTTAGGTACTTTTTGGTACTCTAGGGTTAAAGAAAACTCACCTTGTGTACGATTGTCCGGATAGGTCCACTGAGTAACATCAGCCAGGGTAGAAATATTTTTAGGCATCTCGGGAATTGGTACTGGAAATCCTGTCGCTAAAAATGTTTATGTCTAAATCAGTTCAAAACTCTTAAACCTTATTAAAGTCATAAAAAAAATATAAACAGAACAAATATACTTACAAGCTTTCATTTTGCAGGCAATCATAATCCAACCGCATGTCAATGTATGAAGAATCAACAACACCAATAATAATTTCACTACATTTGGGGAAGAAGTAAAACTCTGAAATACAATACCATTAAATACTTTTTAGAATGAAAGAGATATACCTATCAAAATTAACAACTTTCCCCAAGAAATTTCGGTCTACAAAACTATGACAAAAAATTGGTCCTCCCATATAAAATGACTTGAGCCGCTGACATTATTTACTTTTTTTTATGTAGAATTCAGACCATAAAATAGTAGCTAACACATACAAACCTGAAAGGTCTGACAATATTCATGTTGTTTTAAGTACATTTGTACAGAATGGAGCCTCAATAATTTGAGAAGCTGTAGGTGATAGGAACTATCTGTAGCCAGGCCAATCAACGGTACGACTACGCTTATCACGTCAACGTAAAACCTCCAGCGAACGAGTTTTTTTAATCGAATGTATTTTTTAACACATTGATTTCCTTCTACGACGACTTCCATCTAAAATGGGTGTAGCAAATTATTTATCAATGAATACATTTAATGGTTTAGAAATGTAGGATATTGACGCATAGCAAATTTTGACTTATTCCACCGTTATAAGGTTTTAATTTAAGCCGTGGTAGAGCAAGTAAATTACCTACATATCTTCAAAAATTTAGGATTATTACTCGTATGGTGTGGTGCCGGATCAGAATATCACCTATTAATCCTCCCGAGGATATCTTAAAATCAAATGTAAATTCAATCCGTGATTGAATATTGAATTACCCCAGAGTAATTCTGAGGGAGTTCCATATCCAGCAGTGGATTTTTAGTGGCTGTTATGGCAAAAAAATAAATTGCTAAAGTTCTATCATACTTACCACGTACAATTCTGATATCAAATTCATAACGTGTATAACATCAAATGCGATATTGACATAGTCCAGGTCTGGTGATCCTGCTTGTGGCAATGCTTCTAGCAGTAGAACGATGAAGGCCACAGCGATTGGGCCACACACCCATGTCAGGAATAGCCATCGAGCAAACCAGATATTGTCATCGGAATACATGGGATATGTCATCCACTTTGCAACAAAATCATAGTGTCGTTCATGGTTATCAGACGTAAAATAACTTACATATTCTAAAGTAGAGAATGATTGTCTAAATATAAACTTTTATATTGTTGTTTCACGCAATTATATTGTAGCATTTTTAGTTTTTTTTTTACATTATTTATACATTAACGTCATACATAATAATATTATCATAAAAAATTATGTGATCAAAGTCATGGTACTCCAAGAGTACAAAAAAGTGGTATCATTAAAGCATCAGATAAGCGAGTGATATCCTCAAGTATCCTTGAAAAGGGGAAACTAAGTATGCTTTTATGTGGCTTGAAAACTCTGACACCGGGGATCTTCATATCGAAATTGGACACTCGAAATACCCAATCTATAGACGAATAAAAAAAAGTAAAAAAAACTTACCGGAAGCTTGATAATTTTGCGATCTTTGAACATAATGTATTCTATTGTGTTATAGGGGTCTTCAAGTAATAGTGACTTCACAGTCATAAAATCTAACTTCGACTGTTCATTTAAAGAAATGTTTTCTCGAATCTGAAAGATTTAATTTATGAATGGATGCAAAACTAAACGTTAATTTCAACTTCGACTTTGGATGTAAGTACAAGTAATATAATTATGTTATTACTTAGTTATCATATTATCATTCTTCCCTTGGATTCTTTATTTATTTTTAGTCTCGGGTTTTCTTGGGTTTTGCAATGCTAAGAAAAAAAAAACTTCGTTTTTTTGTTATCTCTCCCTGCCAAGCAGGCAAATGGTTAAACTAAAACTTACGTCATCAGTAATAATATCTTGGAATTGTTTCATTTTCAATTGTAAAACGTCGACATAGTCGGCTGCGCGTGCGGTAGTGCAGATCGGACGGACAGTGGTGCCTTCAAGTTGCCCAAATATACCACCCTGCAAAAAAGACAAAACAACAGAACTGTCAAAAAGTTAAGCTAAGAATATTATATCAATGGGGTAAGATAATAGAGTTTTTTCTATCCTCAAGCAGAAGCGTTTGCACTTCTGTGTTTCTCCGGTCTGAAAGGCGCTGCGAGCCAGCGAAATTACCAGCCAGTTGAGCCAGTGAAACAATACACCTTACTCGTATAAGTCTCACAGTGAGCAACGTGTTTTTCTTTCCACCGGAGTTTAGTAAGTACCTCTCTATCTAGTGGGTTAGTATAAAAGTTAAGATAAAACTCAACCGTAATTTACAAAAATTGGTAAGTTTCTTTCTGAGATATCAATGATAAATAAAAAATATCAGTTTTGAATCAAGTACGAAGATACTTTATACTCACTTTTGTAAGAGTGGTGATATTCTCTCCGTCCTTAGAAATAATAACATTACCCCTATGTACAATGTAAATGGAGTCTGATAGTTCATTTTCCCTTACAATTTCTTCGCCCGGTAAGAAGTGCAGCATGAAGATATTACTGGCCAGCAGCTTTTGCAAAGGTTCGCCACCATTGAGTACCGTATCGGCACCTTCAAGAGTTCTAAGGGCAGTCAGGTGATACCAACAAAAATTACGCAAATTCTATTTTAAAAAAAATAAGTAACAGCGGAAAGAATGGTTTATAGAATAAAGTTAAAAAACTTTGCCCAAGGATCAAAATCACTTAAAATCAAAAAAGTGCCAACTAAATTAAGGTTCATAATTATATTGAACTGCCATAATTTATAACAGAACGGACGGGCTAACGTACTATCAGAAGAGGCTTATATGGTCTTATTTTACACCTTTTGGGTTGATAACTTTGTTGAAGTAAACACTCTTGGATGCAAAATATGACTTTGTAGGTTTACTAACCTTTTAAAAAAATAATAACTTAAATCCTGTTGAAATACAGCACCAATACGCTCGTTCATCAGTATACTAATATTAACTCCCTTGGTCCTGTAAAAATATTTATTTTTGTCAGTAGGTATGTACCTAACTATTAAGAAGAACTGAAAAACATAATTCTTCTAGTTGAAAGAATAATGTTTCCTGTTATTTCTCTAAATTATGATTGTGGTATTTTAATTTATAAGGTTACGAAATTATTAGCTAAACAATTAATTATTGGCTAAACAAATAATATGTAATATGATACGATCACGGAAACCTATAAAAAGTAAAAAAATAAATACGCGCCGGCAAAGTTGTTCGGAATTTCATTATTGTCAAAGAAAATATAATATTAGCTTGTTATTGTCGACTTGAACTTCAAACTCCCCGCTCTCCCGGCTTAGTCAACAAAGTACTATGTGGGCTCAGTAAAAATTTGAAAACTTAACTTATCCACACGTAAACAAAATGGTTGACAGCCTTTTCAATTACTTCTTTGTTGACCCTCTCCGACACCATAAACTCTCGCAGCTGATTGATACCATGCTGGAAATGAGTGTTGCCTCGGAAATAAACGATTATTAACGTCTCGCTGTAGGCCATTATGTACCTGAAATTTATATTAATTTATTTATTTAAAAGTTTATTGTACACATAAACATACACAGAACAATAACATTACCTAAGGAATTAAGACGCAGCAGGCACTGCTTATTTTTAAAAAGATTTTTTTTTACAACAAACCTTAGTTTGATAGCATAAAACATTATGTTTAAAACATTATGGATAAAACGTGAACAATTTATACCTATTCGTTTTTAATAAATATTATTTTTCTTCCTACATATTATCACGCCTGTATCTCTAAAGAAGTAGGCAGAGCGTCAACGACCCAAACAAACAAGTTTTGAGGGTTGTTTAAGATAGATCTGTAGTGACAGGTTGTCAGTGTCAGTGCAGCTGGCACATTCTATATTTTTCTATCGCTCCCAGTCCAGCATGGAAGACTTTTTCCGTCATCGTGGAGTAGGTATAAATAATTCGAAGAGTTGCGTTGAAATATTGCTATAGTCTAATCAATCACTCGTGATCAGTTCGTCACTTGTCCCCTCTCTAGTGTCGAGGCAAATCTTTTTCTTTACCTCTCTCGAAGTACAGTTGCATATAATTCTGAAGAAATACTTCAAAATCATCTGCCCAATTTTGAAAAGCAAGCCATCAACGATCCCACTCATTATGAAACTAGAACATGTTTCCTATTATTTTAATCAATAAAAATTCTTACCAGAATGTCAGCCCAATTATTAAAAAAATTACGACCATTTCAAATCTTTGTTCAGCGACGTGAAATTTCCCCAAATTTATCATCAGCAGACCGCATTGTACCAAATTTAAACTTTCTGAGTATACCTAAAGTAAAAAATTATTTATTAAATATCAAATAAGGCACGGCACTTCAGTTCATAGGAATATAGTTTTGTAATAAATAACGTGGTAATGAGCCTAAGGGTCAGTTCACACCGAGACGAGATGCGACGCGACGCGGCGCGCACTTTGCGGTCTCATTGGTCTCTTCGAGTATCGTCGCGTCGCGTCGCGTCTCGGCGTGAACTGACTCTAAGTCATACTTACAAAATGTAGTTGTGAGATAGACGGTGGTTCGTCTATTTTCAAATAGTTTGGCATCCAACACGAGTTTAAACGTTGCATTTCAACAATATTCATATTTTTATCCCAATGAATGTCTATGCATTCAGTCATAAGAAAATGACTTGCGCCAAGCATTATTAATATTGTTACTATTTGCCATTTCACTATCTGAAATGAGTAAATTGTGGTAAAGTAATAATCGAGCCTTGGAGACAGTGACGTTAAATAAATGTGATTTGCTGTTGTGCAACATTAATGGTCCTGTAGGTACTGATACTTTAAAACTAAATAATTATTAGCTTTTTAATGACAAACATAAAAAAACGTCGACTAATTATGAATATCTGTGTACAATAATAAAATTAATGGTTACAGTATTTTTATCTCATGACTGCCGCTCGGCCATTATACTTGTAGTGAGCGCAGTAGAAGTTTTCCATTCACGGGGAACGCTGCTGCCCATTCCCTGGATTTATCCTTTAGTCGCCTTTTACGACACCCACAGGAAGTGATGGGGTGATGCTATTCTAACCCGGTACCACACGGGTTAAAACATGTTGGTTTATGGTTGGTATGGTCAGTTGGTATGTATGGTTGGTTAAATTAAAATACTATACATAAATAAAACTTTACTTACCATAAGACAAATAAACTTGGCAGTTGGTTTATCAGCTAAATAATTAAAGTAGCCAATCAACAAGTACAGTTGACTTAATTCGAAACAGGTGTGTGTGAATAAGGTGAACCTTTCGGGCACCCCTTCGTAAATTTCTGTTAGTACATAGTTCCACGGAACAGTGCCAATGATATCCACGAAAAAGCCCCGAGTCATATAGTGTATAGCACATTTACGAAAGTCAGATATTATAAGACCTCGCTCATCGTAATAGGGCAGCTGAAATACAAGACATAGGTCGGTGCAGATAAAGAAACGATCTGAAAATGGCGTCCGCTCGCTTCGTGATTGGTCCGCCTCGCATGCGTTCTCGCTCTACCTAATAGAGAGTAAGCGAGAAAGCATGCGAGCAGCCGCCATTTATAGATCGTTTGTTTATGTGCATGGCTTAAAGTACAATTTAAATATAGTGCAGCTTCATTGCATATATGCTAGAAAAGCTTATTGTTTTTCAAGCAAACATTACAAAGATAAAGTCAACCAAGAATGTATGGTACCGCTGCTACAAACTGAGGAATTTTTTTCCTTTTGATTATGTTCAAAAACGTTAACTTTTACATTTAACTGGAATAAAACAAACTTACAAACAACTTAAAAATTATGTCGAATAATGAAATAGTATCGGACACAATACTCATTCCGTCAAAAAAAGGCTTTATAACCGCACCGCTTCCACCTGTAATTATGGAGATGTAACTATGTCGCCAGATTTGTCACCAGATTGCGCAGTTTTTATGTAAAATCCTAAAAATTCATACATAAGACTTTATACAGACAATCGGCACTTGCCAACGGCAGATAGAGTGCGTTTCATCGCGGTTTCATCACTCACAACTAGCATCTCGCAGGCGAGATTTCAAACTCATATAAATATACCTAAGTACTTAGATTAAATTACTTAATGGTACCTACCCCACACAGTTCGTTGATTTTAATAATTTTTGTTTTCGCAATATGGCGTCTGATTGTCGCCATAAATTAGTTTTGATCTAAATCATGTCAGGGACTCAGACACACTAAGGTTGAGACAAATCGATTAATCTATTTCTATATCTATCTATACATACTTATAAAATCTCTAGAGGGGTCGTGTCTCTACATTGAATATTTTTGTGAAAAATAATTGCAAAAGACATTATTAAACGATACCCAGATCATTTTTTTTTTTTTCTGTTTGTCTGTTTGTCAGTCTGTACTTAAGTATGTTACCACATCACGCCAAAACTACTGGACCGATTTTGATGTGACTTTTTTTATTAGACTTAGTGTTACCAGGATTGCAACTTAGGATACTAGTCCTCACAAATATAAACGTTAGCAGGTGCTGTTCGTCTGTATGAAGCCTATAACCTACAAGGTAAGTATACTCGTAGAGGGTGTAAAGTAAAGGGAAAGCTTCCCACAAAGAAATTCCTTCAGGAAATTAAAAACATTACTTCCCCATACAAAATGAGCACCTCGATGAGACAATTTGTATGTGGAAGCCAAATTATCTTTTTTCATTTCCTGAAAAAATATCTTCGTGTTTTCGTTTACTTTGCCACCCCTTTCAAGTTTGCAGGAGACCGTCCGTCACACCAGGTATAAATAAGTTGTAAGTATCTATAGGACCCGTGTGGTACCGTGTTAGAATAGCTTCACCCCATAACTTCCTGCGGGTGTCGTAAAAGGCGACTAAGGGATAAATACAGGGAATGGGCAGCAGCGTTCCCTGTGAATGGAAACATCTACTGCGCTCACCAACCCGCCGCCTGCCAAGCGTAGTGAGTATGGTATATACCCCCAATTTTGGGGAGGCCCATGTCCAGCAGTGGACTGTTGTGGCTGATGATGAAGTATCTATAGATGTATATGTGCGGCTGGACTTCGGTTCCTTGGTAACTGCCCAATCAAGTGGAAAGCTATACTAGCTACAATTTATAATCTTGAGGACCACAATCTACACATACCTAGAAGGGCTGCGCTTACAATGCTTACTACCACCATTACCGCTCTGAATGGAAGCCAAGCGCAAATTAATCTAAAAAATGCAAATTAGTACATAACATAATATTATTAAAAAATATACAGCGAAGAAAAAAAAATATTTTAACCAAATTGTCAGGTGTAAATCTACCCTTGAAACAGAACAACTTTCTCCAAAGAACATACAAAAGATAAGCATAGACTAGGTTTTTGATGACAGTGACTCGAAAGGGGGTTAGTGCAGTTCATTGTTAACTGCACTTCTTAGTAGTGCAGCGGGTAGTGTGGTTTACAACAAGCGTTTTTTTTTATGGGAGTTACAAATTGTCCTTTCCAATTTTTTCATAATTTCAACCTATGTTCCCCGCAGAAAGTTTTTCAGTTTCATGGCTAGGTTCACACCCTAAATTTTGGTTAGGTAATATCTATATGTACCTAATAATAAATCTCTTGAGGGGTCGTGTCTGTTCTGTACATTGAATATTTTTGTGAAAAAATAATTGCAACAGGCATTATTAACGATACAGAGATCAAAACATTTTTTTTTTAGAATTTTTGTCTGTCTCTCTGTCTGTCTGTATGTTACCACATCACGCCAAAACCACGAAACATCATCTACCTAACTTAAATAACCTAAATATAAAAAAATTATGGCAAAATTTAATTCATACTCACGACGATTCCGGATTAGTTCTGTATTCCTTTAATAGTTCACATATCTTTTTAAATTTTTTTCTTTCCCTATTTTGGGACATTTTATTAGTATGAACTGGCAAAAACGCCATAGACCGAGATGTGTGAAATATATTATCACGAAAAGTCCTTAGGTTCTGCAAATAAATAACGTAGAGTAAGAGTTCGTAAAAAATACATTAAATCATATCTTTTACAAAATGAATAGTAGCAGAACGGAATCAAATCATAATATCGGTGCTCTTGTGATTTCAAACAGATAATTATTTATTTATCTTTTTCAATAAAAGTCAAGTTACATCATAATAATATCATAATCAGTCAAAATAAAACTTATAGCTTAAAAATATGTCAGTCAATGAGCCCGTCCTGGAGTGTACCCGGTTCAAAAGTCCCCATCACACCAACCGCGTTGCCGCGCTGAATGGCAAGTGAGATGTGCTGAACCAGATACGATCCAGAGCGAAGGTCACAACTAGCATCCCGCAGGCGGGATTTCAAACTCATATAAATATACCTAAGTACTTAGATTAAATTACTTAATGGTACCTACCCCACACAGTTCGTTGATTTTAATAATTTTTGTTTTCGCAATATGGCGTCTGATTGTCGCCATAAATTAGTTTTGATCTAAATCATGTCAGGGACTCAGGCACACTAAGGTTGAGACAAATCGATTAATCTATTTCTATATCTATACATACTTATAAAATCTCTAGAGGGGTCGTGTCTCTACATTGAATTTTTTTGTGAAAAATAATTGCAACAGACATTATTAAACGATACCCAGATCAAAAAAAAAATATTAGAATTTCTGTCTGTCTGTTTGTCTGTCTGTACTTAAGTATGTTACCACATCTCACGCCAAAACTACTGGACCGATTTTGATGTGACTTTTTTTATTAGACTTAGTGTTACCAGGATTGCAACTTAGGATACCTAGTCCTCACAAATATAAACGTCTAGTCGACTCGCTAAGAAGAAGACTTAGGATACAAAAAAAAAACACGCCCCATAACTTAAGGAGTAGGCAGGAAATTGAATTTTGATTGTTTTTTAACCGATTTTCATGAAACTTTTTTTATTCGACTGAGTGTTATCTAAGCTAAAATCTAAGATACAAATAATCGCGCTACCTGACTTGGGGGGTAGGCAGGAAATCCAATTGTTGATTGTTTTTTACCCTATTTTGTTACCTCATCACCCAAAACTACTGGACCGATTTTGATTGGACTTTTTTTATTCGACTGAGTGTTGCTAGGATTTACTGTATGGTGAATGTGGAGGTGGAATTTTTTTATTTTCGTGCTAACAGGTTTGTGCTTTGGGGAAGTCGTTTTATACTTACACCAATATTTTTCTTCACATATAAATTAGTTGCTTCTTCAAAGTCGTCCCTAAATTCTTCTTCAGTAGCTCTTAGATACGAACACTCATACGGATAACGTTTCATAATTCCAAAAAAGTCTGTTACATTAACGTATAGCACCTAAAAGAATAATTAATTTGTAATTGTCGCATTTCGGGCGTTTGTTTACTTATTATTATACGTCGTGGTCCTTGGAGGCCTACCTACGCTGCGTCTACCGTGCTAGCCAAGGCAGCCACTCCAGAACTTTCCTATAGGTAATAAACAAATAAATATGTATTATTATTTAGATCAATTTAAAGAAATCTATTTAAACTCGTACAAAACTTACTTCACAGTCTGACACACACGAATAAGTTCGTAGCGCGGGTTTTTTGAGCAGTAATGTAATCATGCTTATCATTTTTCCAGGTTCAAATAACAGTGACACATGTTTTCCGAATGAATCATAATAATCACATCGTACTGTACCCTGCAATCGTAAATGTGTATAAATTTAATTGTTCCAGATCAAAAATGAAACGGTAGGTCTGCTGTGCTGGCTGCCATAATTTTTTGTCTTTGTTTCCTATATAATTTTTGTCTTATGATGTCATGTTTACGTGTTCAAGTAATGGTTAAAATATTTTGTTTTGCTTATTTCTCGTATGTAATACAATATGCATGCATAGGTACGATGAAATAGTAGATTTTATTACGTGGGAGCAAAATAATATTTTTAAGGCGAGGGCGTTTTTTTGAATCCAGAGCGAAGTGAGGGATTCTAGAGTAGAATCCCGAGCGTAGCGAAGGATTCTAAAGTAGAATCCTGAACGTAGCGAGGGATTCAAAGTACGTCGCCCGAGCCAAAAATATTTTTGCTCCTGAGTGATACACTCTACTTTTCATCCCCCTCTATGAGAAAAAAAGGCGCCTATCTAACACTTGTAAATTTAAATATAATAGAATAAGAATGTTATAGGTACTTTCACTGCCAGAAGACCTCATTTTGAATATTTAATAATTCGTAAAAAGAGTCGAAAACACGGGCTCCCTATAAAACCCTGCTGCCCACTCTTGCCGTAGTTCGTGCATTTTCAATTTGTTTTTTTTTTTATCAGCCGTCGCGCAGTCTAACCAGCCAGTGTACCATTATTTGAATTCGACATCTCACTATTTTGTTTTCATTCCGCGTCAGTCATGCCAAATCAAGAAATAATATATATACTGAAGACTTGGCTTATGCCTTAAAAATTAACAAATTCAAGATGATTTGAAAAATCAGACGAGGCTGTATGGCTCTGTTCCTTTGCCTATCCTATAATGGATGAATGAAAAAAAAAAAAGAAAAAAAAAAAAAAAAGAGGTTCCAAATTCAAAAAGTTATTTTCATAAAGAGGATTAAAATCTCATTTTTACCCTGCTGGTACAGTCTCTAGCAAAGAGTAGAGTAATAGTACCTACGTCGCTTAGAAGCATCAACTTTAGGCGCACTTACATGCGATTAAAGTCGTCGTTTTCGAATAGATGGGATGAAAAATATTTCACTAGACGCAGTGACGTTTTCTAGGTTGGACAATAGATAGATATACACTCTACAAAATATCCGATATTTGCTGGTGCTTACCTTAACAAGCCATAACACATTCTTAGGATGAACGCCACAGGCAGTTAAGGTAGACCCATTGGGAAGTACCAAAAATTTTGCTTTATGAGACAATTCTTTTATTAGTACTGGATCTGCTCCTATAAAAGCTTCCGACTGACCGATTATCTGGTCAGCAACTTCTCCATGCAGTTTGGTATACACGTCATAAGGAACTTCAGTTAGCATATTCGGATACAAAATATCCATGCCTTGGTAATACTTCCAATTACATTCTAAGTACTTTTGAAGTCGCTTTAATAAACTGGGATGGATATTGTGTCTTAAGTAGTGGTTTTTAAGATTTGACACAAAAATATAATATTTAATTATTTCCCCATATTTTAGAACTAAGGCTGATATAACTTTACATTTGGTATATAAGTTTACCAGAAAGAAAAATATCATAACTGACATTGCAACCATTACATCGTATATGCATTCCGGTTGATGTTCCGGAAACATTATTTCAAACAACCAACTTTTTAAAATATGGAATACGCCTTTACTCTCACATACACTAGGACTCATTGTTGAATTATGATGATGGTTTGGATGGCATAATTCACCAAAGAAATAAGAAGGAGTTAGGTTTGGAGTCAATTTAACTACCAAGAACATAAAGAAACCAATTACATATCCGGATACAAAATGTATTAAGCTTGCAGTAAGGATAGTATACTGCAGTGGGCTATTAGTTTTATTCCAAGTTCTCCTGTATTTATTATAAAATAGTACATATATTTTAAGCAATCGATTGAATTGAACAGCATAGTAATATTTAGCTATGTTCGCAGCGAGAACAAATTTTTCAACCCAAGCTGTAGAAAAAATATCTAAAATAAAATAAATATCTTTACAGCGTTCAAAGAAAATTGGCAAAACTCCTATAATAAGAGTTCCTTCCTTTTCTACAGCAGTCATTACAGATACTAAAATATCTGCTGTGTACACCAAATCAGTAAAGAATTGGAAAAATGTAAACCATTGCGATACGTTCTCTCCTGTGTGCAAGCTGGCTATCACAGGAGGGAATACAATCAACACACAGAATACTGTAGCCACGACTATTTGATGCCAAACATCACCAAATAATGAATAAGGCGCAAGAATCCATGGAAACTTAACTCTTACGAAAATGGATTTTCTCTGAAGTGGGTCAGATTTACTGAGAACAAATTGACCAAGATATTTTGGGCAGTGGTAGTGTACTTCTTCTACTGGAAGCTTGCATAATTTATGGTCTTTTACTGCGCATTTTTTACATTGTCCAATCGTAAAACTTATATCCCACCATCTTTTTTTGATCCACGCTATCCCTTCATCTTCTGTTCTATCCAATCCTTTAATATTACTTTTACAATTATGCAAAGTCTGGGCATGTTTCATTCTTTCTTTGGCTGACGTCATTATCATTTTACGGTCTTCAGGAAATTTGTGAAGAGATTTTAAAATATCAGCTCTTGTGATATAGAAAACTTCAACATAGGTCAGGCACTTTACTTTAACATTCCTTTGTAGCGGTGGCACATAAAAGCTGATATCTCCAAAAAGAGTTCCACTTGTCATAGATAATACGGAAGAAACACCGTCTTCAGAAGACATCAACTGAACTATTCCTGTTTTTATATAATATAAATTACTAAAACAGTGTGGCCCAACGAAAAAGTTTTCATCTGGTAGCTTGTAATGCAAATAAATGTGATTGCAGAACCAGCGTTTGAAAGCGGGACTAGTCTTTCTAAACGTAGGACTGTGATGAATAACATTCCACATGAGGTCTTGTTTAATACTGAGTCTTAGATAATAAGGCAAGTCTTCTATTACTGTTGGCATAGAAGCAATACCACTACGATTAGTCCAAATCAATGAGTAGAATTTTTCGACAGAATTATGAGCAGCCTCGTTAGGATTCCGTCTCTGAGTTTCTTCAATAATTCTTGTCACACGTCTGTGAAAAATATTTATGTTTCGATTGCGCAGTATGCCCTCAGCAAATAATTTAGGCATAATAACTAAAGTAATTAGCAGATATCCCATTATCATAAGTAAAATACAACCAGCAAATTCCAAATAAGTAGCTGGTCTTATCTGTTCTATTAATCGGTGTATAGATAATGCTAGCACCAGTGCTGACGCATACAAATATGTTGTTACTTCTTTATTAGTTTCGTTTTTATTCAGCTGCAATAAAAAATATTATTGGATTAAAAAATATCGCTGATTTGACTATTATAGTAAGTATAATGAATTAACATACATGAGCGTAAATAAAACCCACTACAAAGTCTACAAACCCTTTATCAATTTAATTACTTAGAAAAATCTAAATTAGACCCTTTTACAATACTTACATTGGTCTTGATCGAATACCGCCAGTCGTAAACCCCTTCATTACAATTTGGACACAGACCTTCTGCAGTAAGTAGCAAAAGTAGACACGAGAAAATGTGTACATACAAAATCAGAAGCATGGCATACCCAAATAACAATTTCAGAGTTATATGAGACAATTTCAGTGAAAAATATTCCGCTATTCGGTACGATCTGAAAGTGAAAGTTTAATTACAGTCAGATAAAATAAAGGTATCGTATCCATTTCCTGAATTTTCACTTCTACATTAAATTCTACGTCTACTATACCGGGTGTAAGGGATATCGTACCGAAAACTGATAGGGATTGTTCAGTGAACGAAACTGACAAATGAAAAAAGATTGCTTTTCCAGCTTTTCCATTCAAATTGTCTGATCGAGGTGGTAATTTTGTATGGGATACACAAAAAAAAACCTGAAAAAAAAAACCTGGCGTAAGCTGTTCACTTTCACCCCATTTTAACAATGTAAGCCAATATACGTACACTAAAATTTCGCTGAAAGCCAAAACGTTTGGGTAAATATGTACTGAAGGGCAGATTTCATTTGACAACAAGCGAAAGAAAGGTATTAACGATATTATGTCCAGTAGTATTAGCCAAGCAGGTTTCGGTAAATATTCGCGTCTCATCGCCTCATCAGTAACTTGCCTAAAACAAATTCAATGGTATAAGACATCAAATGCAAAGAATGGAAAATTTCTATATAAATACATAATGTCTTTGGACGTAAAATAAATTTAATTTAAATCCCATGTTCAGAGTTACCCCACCAAGTAAAGAAATACTATTTATCTGAGCCTACAAAATTATTAAAACAGGTTCTACATAAATCACGCCTTTATCCCTAAAAGGGTAGGCAGATCGAAAAACTACCTAAACGTCGTTTCGCCACGTCTAACAAGTTTTGAGGGTTTTATAGGTGTTTATGGTAGTATATAGCTATAGTGACAGGTTGTCAGCCCATCGCCTAAATTGCAATACACTGAAAGCCTCGAATCCCTTAGCTGGTTTTTACAGCATGCCAGGGAGGAGATGCAGCTGGCACATTCTATGTTTTTCTATCGCTCCCAGTCCAGCATGGAAGTTAACAACAGGTTCTATTGATTATCAAAATTTGGTCTGTAGATTCACAGACCGACATGCATTTTATTTTAGATAGGTAATAATAATAATAATTAAACATTTTAAACATAAGTATAACTTTTAAATACCTGTGTATAATAAACAGGAAAGTATCGACAACGTAAACAAAATCAACAACGTAAAAATATAACGACAGTAGTGTTGACAGATAAATGTTTTTCTGCCAAACCTCCAAACAGTTAATTCTATAAACAGCTGATAGCGGTCCCTGTAAAATAAATATATGAGGTAAAAAGTATTATTTACATATTCCCGCTGGGCACTCTGGGCATGGGCAAGTGCCCAGGGTCAGGTTACATGAGCCCCCCTAGTACCTGCCGCGACCCAACTAGGTCCACCTCGGATACCAAGGACTCGCGATAAGTTTCCACGAGCTCTATTTTGCTTATTAGCAGGTACAAAGTGTTTAAAACTAATTTGTTCGTAACATAAATAAATAGGCTTGAATTCTCTTCTGCTCAATTCTCTTTCTAAGGACGGACACAGGGGGCCCCACTCTGTACCTCTAAAATGCCCAGGGCCTCCTTCTTCTTCTTGTTGTACTTAATTTCGACCAGACAACCAAAAAAAAGCCCGGATATCGTGTTTCGAATCCCACCACGTACCAATGTGTTTTTCGGTTTTCGAATTTCATATGTACGTTAATTCGGCGCTTTTACGGTGAAGGAAAACATCGTGAGGAAACCTGCACACACCTACGAAGAAATTCAAAGGTTGTGTGTAACATAATCTAGGATTGGGTCTGGTTTCCCTTCTGGGTTGCGGAGGTCAGATGGCAGTCGCTCTGTGTAAAAACCAGTACCCTCGTTCAAGCTCCTAGATTAGGTAGCCGACCCCGTGAAATACGGGAAAAATGCTAGGAAGATAATGATTAATTTCGACCAGGGCTTCCTGAAAGGCCCTGATGGCCCTGAAAGTTAATAAATCATTCACGCTGAAACCACTTTAAAGTTTTGTTTTCGAATAGTATAAGTACAGACTACTTTTTAACGCGGAAATACTTCATTCCTACAGGAACTTGGATGGATCACTGGAGGGATGACTGTACCAGTTGATGCCAATCCTGGGTTTCTAGTATCATCTAGTATTTGAATAATATAGTTTAACCTCACAAATTCGTTCGCTATTATGATCATGCACTTACAAAACCACTTTTGATTATTACTGCAAGCAAAACTATGAACTTCCATGTAGAATTGAATGGCAGAAATATAATATTTATCCATCTTATAGGTGTGTCGTCTTCTTCTTCGTCGTCATTAAGTTTAAGTTTACTTTTATTAAAAGCCAAATTGCTTTTTTCGGAATTCATGTTAGTTCGTTTCCAATATAAATAAATTCATACACCAATAAATTAACAGATAAAAATCAACACACTTCACAACATGCATAGAGTATGGTAGTGTCAAGCTCAGAAGTGTCAAGCATCACATAGAGTATAGGTCAGCAGGCAACAGCCAATCAGCAATCAGTAAAGAAATCTGATTAAAAACTGTTTGTGGTCTCCTATTCAGAAGTACAAAAAAGGATTTTCATCTAAATTTTTAAAACTTGAAGACACAACCATCTAAATTCTAAACTCAGCTTCCAAAGTGAGCAACCTTGGATCACAGTGTTCGAATAGTTTTACAATACACGGTAAAAATAATCAAGCCGTAGGTTTTGATCTTAGGCAGTAGTAGGTATTTCTACTAATAGGTCAGAACTCTTTAAAATTTGATAGGGTCAGTTTATTTAAGTTGGAATCGACGTGACAAAATACGGCGTGAAGCTGCAGCTTGAACATGTATCTCGTCGAACCAAAAAGTGACTGGCTGTACCGCGCTACGCCGCGAGCAATTTTATGTCTGTTCTGTTAATACAAAACTTCCTATCTTTTTGCATAGTAAATAAAGTTCTACCACAGATTACTTATGAGCGCAGCGGGCGGTTCTACGTTGTATCACGCTCTTGAAAAGTGCGCGTCGCGACGCTTGCGTCACTTCCCGGTTTGAATTGACCCTTAGGCTTACTTTTTTAGATATTTCCAGGCTCGAATACTCTCAGCGATTTCTATTAACTCCTAAACCCTTCTCATGCACGCGAGCACCCTCTCTGGGATATAATAATACCGTGAACGTTTTCTAAGCGGCGTATTTCATTCGCCGTAACTCACAACCAATCAGCCGTGAGAGATCGCGCTATTTCCTTCGAGTGCATCAGGAGTATTCAGGGATGGTAATACGTTTAGTAATGTAGGGCTTTCGAACTTGTAGAGTATTGCCATATATTGCGTTTTGTATTCAAAAAAGTAATAGTTGACTGTTGAACGCGGTCGTCCTTCCATGCTGGATTTAGAATTTGCCAGCTGCATCTCCTCTCGGGCATGCTGTAAAAACCAGCTAAGAGTTTCGACGGCTTTAGTGCATTGAAATTTAGACGATAGGCTGACAACCCGTCACTAAAGCTATATATAAAATCATCTGTTAAAAATAATCCTCAAAACTCGTCAGACGTGGCGGAACGACCTTTGTTTAGGTCCTTTTTGCTCTGCCTACCCCATTAGGGATAAAGGCGTGATTTTATGTATGTATGAACGCGGTCGTCGTTCAAAAACTTCGTCGTTATTTTGCGTTCTGTCCGTCCATGGGTTCTGTTGTTGACTGTCTACGTGTTCAGCACACTCTTGTTTTTGAGCTTTCTTTTTATAAATGAGTGTCTTCATTGATTTAATCCTGAATAAATGTCCTAAGTATTGAAACAAGAAATATAGGTTCAGCAATGCCTACCTACTTTCAAGGTTTTTATCATCACATCACATTCTATTGAAATATTCTAACGTTACATGAAAAAAAATTAGGATCAGTGGTTATTTAACTTAAAAGGTATTTTCTTTTGATCCGATCGACACCCCTGTCGAATGGTTAGCAGTCGATATTTCTTGTTAGTTACCTACATAGGTACTTATAAGCGGAGTAGGAAATAAATATGCCATTGTTTTCTGCTTACCTTGCGATCGAGCACCATTACTTTCTCAATGGTTTCAATGTATATATTGAAGGAGGAATAATGATAATATCGAGGATAAAAGTGGGAATAAAACATATATGTGTTACGGCTAATACCCGAAGTGCGGCTACACCTAGTTTTAGCCGGTTAGAACTAGGTGTAGCCACTTACTCTTGGCTAAACCTAGTATTAGCCGATTGTTTTCGGCTAAAACTAGGTCTAGCCTTCATCATGCCGGCTACAACTAGGTCCAGCCATACCCTGTTGGCTAAAACTAGGTCTATCCGATATCATTCCGGCTAGAACTAGGTCCAGCCATTCCCTGTTGGATAAAACTAGGTCTATCCGATATCATTCCGGCTAGAACTAGGTCCAGACAATCCCTGTTGGATAAACTTAGATGCGTGTCCCGCTAAGCCTTCCGCCCCGCGTCACACTCAAGACTCACAGCATCTGCAGCAGCAGCGGCGCGGGTGGAGGGCATAGCGGGGCACGCACCTCTGCAGGTTGTGAGCGCCAAAAAGAAACGTAGAGAGTTTTTTTTATTATCTAAAAAAGATCTGCCGATAGCATGCCGGCTGCCTTGTGTTCACACGTGTAATAGCCATATTTTTACATCTAGAGCAACCCCGCTGCCATGTAATTAGGCAATCATTCACTGGCTATAAGTTGAATGTGAAACACCTTGCTTAGTCTGAATATTATCTTGCCTCCTTTGTCTCTTTTCGTAATTATCACCCACTGCTGCAGATGCTGTGAGTTATGAGTGTGACGCGGGGCGGAAGGCTTGGCGGGACACGCATCTAAGTTTTATCCAACAGGGATTGTCTGGACCTAGTTCTAGCCGGAATAATATTGGATAGACCTAGTTTTATCCAACAGGGAATGGCTGGACCTAGTTCTAGCCGGAATGATATCGGATAGACCTAGTTTTAGCCAACAGGGAATGGCTGGACCTAGTTGTAGCCGGCATGATGAAGGCTAGACCTAGTTTTAGCCGAAAACAATCGGCTAATACTAGGTTTAGCCAAGAGTAAGTGGCTACACCTAGTTCTAACCGGCTAAAACTAGGTGTAGCCGCACTTCGGGTATTAGCCGTAACATATGTACGTAATGACAGCAAAAACATAGCATTTGGTGTAAAATCTAGTGTTCTAATTATGATGATGATGATGATACTTAAGAAACGTAGATGGTAGAGGTGGTATGGAGGGCTAAGCTGTTGTTATAGGCACTTGGAAAACATTAATAAAGTTACTATACAAAATATCAAGAAAATAGTAAAGACAGATTTTAATTAAAAGTATATGTATAATCGTAGGTACTTTTAAAAGAATGCCGTAAATGCATGTATAAAGCCTTGTTCGTAGAGCTCAAGGTTGTATTGTTAAAATATTACAAAAAGATAAGCAAAAATATGCGGGTGTGGAAAGTATAATATAAGCAACCGTAAATCAGGGCCGGCGACCGCTACCTGTCGCCGCCGATCCTCCCTTATCCGAGCATTGTTGTGAACATGTTCAGAACCATTGTTGATATAATTTATATCGCTTTTATGATTTCTACTGTAATTGCGAATAGGACACCTTTTATATTAAATAGAAATTTTATTATTAAACGAGAAAGAATGTCGTACTTGAGGCGGTGTTGCGTGACATTCTTACTCCTGAAGAACACCCCAGTATGGGGTCGAAACGTTGAGGTCAAAACCTCCATCATACCCACAAGTGAGCGAGTGAGAAAGAGAAGCCAAGTATTTTATTTACAAATAGAATTTAAAAGTATGATATTTTAAAATAGCACAAAAAAAAACAGTTATGATTTAGATGTTCTTAACGCCGTGTTACTAAATGTTTGCTCTTCCATAAGAAACTAACATTATGTAGCTATGGTAATTGATATTTAAAAGAAAAAGTTACACAAAGAACAAATAATTGTCTGTCAACAAGTTTGAACATATCTTTACACCTGATGCAAGCTAACATTTTCATAGCAAACATACGTAACAAGTCTCATCTGGTTGCAGTCGTGGATAGCGCACAAATTTCTCTCATTCTCTGCAGGTTCTCTCCTAAGTGCGACGAATTCCCGGTATTCTCCTAGAAAGGTTTTTGCATTTCTCTAGCAAAGGAACTACCGACGCTGAAAATGTAATACAATAAGTTTCTCTACCTCGCGAATGAGATTTTTAAAGTAGCTGTTTTGTTTTGGAATGTATTATTGGTTGGAGTATTTTCTTTAAACGTTTTTCCTGTTGGTTTTTACATCATCATCATCATCATGGGGCGCCATCTTTACATACTAACTTAAAATCACGCTTATTTATGGGATAGGCAGAGCATCATCGTCACCTTAGTTTGTCACGTCTGAGAAAATATTTAAAAATGACCTTTCAGTTTCTACCTAATTAGTTTTTTATTAAATAAAATACCTTAGCTAGGTATGAAAGGTTGTATACATTTTAACTCAATAGGTAGATACCCAGTTCATCTACTCTTTAATGTTTAACTTGATACAAAGGTCCGTTCTTGTAGAAATTAATACCCGATTTGCATGGCAAGCGGCCATTTCGGAGGAACATAATAATTTTCGTCAAGATGAACTTTGCAGGGTCGTAAATGAAATTTTCTTGGAGCTTGGAGCTAATCGTGCTTAATTAACCATTCCGAGGCGAATAACTCAGCAGTGAATAGTTTTGTTGACTACTCCAGTTCAGAGGGTGGATGAATTAGGATAATTACCCGGCTTGAGTATTAAACATGAAGAAAACTTGAAGGTTTTTCATAATTAAATGTAGTCTCGAAAGTAAAATGTTGTCAGCTTTTATTTACTTTTTAACAGTTGTTCTAAGCTAATAGAATAAATAAAATATACCTTACTCTCTACAAATTACTACACCTACCTCATAATAATAATTCTTACATATATATGCATCTTATCAGAATATTCACTGGTCCTATGTGTTATGAACGAATACACTCTGATAAGCTGGAAAAGTCAAGATATCGTATACAGTAGATATAGATTCGTGGAGAGCATGACTTGACAAAATTTTAGTCAAAATTGTTGCCGTCCCTTTCTGTTCTCTCAGGATAGACAATGACAAGTGACCATTTTAGTCAAGACTAAGTGATTTTGTGCGCTTTCGGATCGATACCAGTGAGATTATCTACCTGCAGACAGATTCCATTAATATCAGAAAAGGTGGAAACCAAACATGTTCCCGTTTCCAAACAGTCTGCAAACTTTCCAATTGCAATTTCATAGTGATTCAGAAGGTAAATACGTTCAGTTGGTATTCCAATGCAATATCTCCATCGCGGAATCATCTCTAGAAAGTTGCACCTGCCGGGAGTACCTACGTAACTTTATTATATTACTGAACCCAGTCACGGCTCGTAAAATAGTAGCTTTTTACCTGAAATTTGAGAGCGACCTTCTCGGTTTTATGTGGCATGAATATAAGGCTTAACAGTCTTGATAATAAACTAAGAAGGAAAATAAATTGCAATGGAACTCTTCAGAAGTTGTTTTGAGATTTCTCATTTTCGTGTGGATTTCGAGTCGATCGACCCGATGGTGTTAGAGTTTTAAAACCACCTAATAGCACAGCATTAGCCTATTAAATTAGGGTGAATTATGGCGTCTACGTCGAGTTACGTTTACGTCGAGTCCGCTGGGGCATCTGACGTGATTTGTTGACGACTACTATCCCGACCGATGATGTCTAACCGTGCCCTTCAAAGCACGAAATCCTTTTTCTTACAGACAATCAGGTGATTTATGCATTGTTTTAACCAAACTGGGGAAAATGTCACAAAGTAGTCAATTGACAAATATCAGCTTTCTGTTTCCCTCCCCTAAGAATTGAACCTAAGGACCTCCGGAACGTAAGCTCATGGCTCGGACCACTAGACCACGGAGGCAGTTTGCGATCAATTACAGCAAGTTAGTGAAGCTTGTTAGATATGTATGTAGTATCTTAATAACAACTAACTGCTACGTAATATGCTAATGAGTGCAGTCCATACACTTTGGCGTCGGCCCAAGACTCGATATCGGCGAAGTTTATGTGAGCCCCCCAATAGCAATGCCAACCAACTTACGAGTGAATTCTCTGAAGAAAAATTTCAAAACGTACCACGAAATTGTCGAGCTAATATCATTGAAACTCTGCCAAGATCCAGATGGCATTGAGATTGCCCAAAGCGGATTGTGAAATGTGCTATTTCAATTTGAGTGAAACTGTCCCGTTCAACAGGGAAATTGAGGTTTTGGAATTATGGAATATAAGACAACAATTTCGTAGAAGAAAATAGAAAATTTATTAAAATTACAAATGAACTTAGGAATTAGTTTAAAAAAAAATTAGGAACATTTAGGGGTGTTGAAATTCTTTACATAGTTTTGAAACGTGGTGAGCGGCCACGGCAGCGCGACGCGGTAATGTAGATACATCGTCGCCTGTCGCTTGACGGACGCTGAACGCTTGCAAACGACATGTGCCGGGCATCATTCGACCTATGACCCTATAACCAAGTAATAAGATAGATAGATAAATAATACTACTAGATAGATACCTACAAAGCTTAAAATCAAAGAAAATGGCTACGTGAACAACGGCGTAGCAGTGAAAATTATAGTTTGCTACGGCGTAGCAACTGTACTAAGGATGTAATCTCTTCAGTAGTAAAGGGATATTTAAGTTCAGATAGCAAGAAGTCATCATTTTGTCATATTACTTTAAACTACTACCAGGCTCTTACAGTGTTACAAACGCTACGGCGTAGCAATAGTGTTACGAAATAACTACGAATTAAATCTTCTCATGTAGTATATCTTACCTAACAGTGCAGGGAGGTTTGAGTTCTGGCAGTAAGAAGTCTATCTCGTAGTAAACAACTTGCATCGCTGGGCCGCTGTCGTCGCGCACCACAAGCGTCTTAGCGCAGGATTCCCCGCTTCGTACACTGACGCATTTAGCTGGGGAAAAATTGAGAAATTTTACTCTTTTCTAGGATTTTACCCAACTGTTGATTGTAGAATCGAAGATCTACCTGGACGTGTTATAGAATCAGAATTTATAAACATTCTGAAAGTTCTCTTTGACATAGAGGTTACGACAACGACTACTACATGTTGCCCTCCAAAGCGTAGATTTATCTTAATTTGCCTGCATTGTGCAAACCAAACTTGATACAATTTTTTTCCCCAAAGAAAAAAAGACTACGCATCCGAATCAAGAGTCCTAGTTTTAAGCCTGAGGAAATCATTCAAACTAAAGAACAATATTTACTCTTACCGACAATCTCATATAGAACGAGTAATCCCATTTCTTGAAGCATCTTGTGCCATTTAAGCACTTTTTCTACTGGTCCGGAAAACGCACGTGCTCCAGTCTTGTGCAAATCCTGTTCGATAGAAAATTCAATTTTTCTTATATTTTGTTCAAGTTAATATTCGGTGTGCTTGATTTTTGAGTTCTTGTGAAAAGTTTTAAATAATCAACCAAAAACTTCATAAAACGCTACACGAAAACTCAAACTCTATTTACACACTTGATCACAACGGTCTCATAGCTCAGGTAGTTTAGAGCAGTGGCATGGCATGGTATGGTAGATGATTCAAATACCATCCGACTGATTTTTTTGGTATCGAAATAGGTATGGTTAAGTTGGAAGTTTTCACCTTATTGTGGGACAAGAAGGTTCATTGCAAAATTAAAAACTACCTATCTATTATTGATCGCGATTTGCTCTTTTTTTCTCAGGACAAAGCGTCGGATATTGCGACCGCCGAGCGCGCTGAGGCGTTTCCTCAACTTCGCTTTATTTACTTCCACAAAAATGTACTGGCTTTCCCAGCATCAAATCAACAGTTTAAAGGATTTTCCAGTTCAGAAAGTGCCGTCTTTTTATAAAGAAGCTAAGCTAAGGAAAGGATGCAAAATACGAAGCCGCTTACTGACTAGATGATAAACTTTATGCACTGCTAATATTAGAAAATACAAGTTTTCTTATAGATAGAAAATGCATTAAATAAAAGAGCAGGCACTTAATACGATTTTAATTAATCAATTGCTATTTACAACCTAATTTCTTAAATAAACCTAATTCTTATTTCAAACTTAAAGTAATAAAATAATAATACAACGTCATCATAATAAATAACTTAAACATCCATCTTTCTACTTAATAGAATTATTATCTCATGAAGCAATTTTATACCAAAGACACGCAGATAAGACGTGCACAAGAATAAAATTTATGTTTGAGAGTCTCTAAATATCACTCCTCTATCAAATAAACCATGAGCAGTCACAAAAATGTGTGGTTTTTTTCCAATAGGGTTTGTTATGTGTGTGAATATTAGGTGCAAACTGGAGCAATAAATTTTTATAATATCCGCCCTTTGAGGTCCCCTGCTGGTTTTTCGTACCCACCTTTTGTCGCGGGTCAGTGACGAATAGCTTCAATCATGGGCAATAAAACAAGCATAAAAAAATCGTCTTATATAAAGGATATAGCCTTTAGGACCATTTTGTCCACTTCCTAAAATGTCGACACCCCATTCCCAAAAAGTTGAGTTAGTACGTAACAAGAGCTAGCATTTATACTTCTCTCAATCGTTAGGTAATGAAAACGAATGAAAACGAGATATAGGCATCTCTTACATAATTTCTAAGAAAAGTTGCACTTATAAAAAGATGTTATGACCTCCTAAAATACCAGTATCGTGTAAATAATGTTTTAGTTTCTATCGCAATTGGTTACGTATCTCCGGTTATGTAGTTACACGGCGGAAGGGAAACTCATTGATTACATAGTACTTAGCTTCGATCTACTACTGAGTTATTGTTAATTCTGTTACTTGTAAGCTTAGATCAAATCTAAGCTTGTAAGTCTGAAATCAAGACTTTTCTAACAAAAACTCACCCGCAGTCGCTCGCCTCTTGTTTTCACAGGAACTGGGAATTGGATGGAGGTTTTCTGCACATCATTGTCGTTTGCTGAAGTCTTTGGAAATATTTGCACCGAAGTTGTACCTATGCAAAGAGCTTATTGT